>OY992530.1:213281798-213341558 GCA_963921185.1 Dasysyrphus tricinctus
TACTACATTGCACTTATCCCTTTTCTGAGCAAAGATAAGCTGAAGACAGGCACAAATTAAATAAATTACAGACCGAAGCAAGGTTTAAATACAACTTGTTCAAAAAGTTTTTTTTTTAAACTGACAGAAATAAAACCATTTTCTGGCACCTTAGTACCAAGTCTTATTTATAACTCTACAAGTCTGGATGCCTTAATGTGATGTGTTTTCTGATGGTCTTTGATAAGTTGAACTCAAATCTGTCCTTGGAATTGCTCTCGAACAACACGTTTTTGACAAACTCGAATCTAAAAATTTAAAATAAATGCATATTGCATAATGCAAATCTGTGGTCATATAAATTTCTCGAGGTATTTTTTTTCGAATAAATGTTTTTTTTGTTGGTCATTCTGAAGTGAATCTTAAGTCTTTTAAGTTAAATTGTCAAACTCAGTTTAGTTTCCAGGGTATACCGGATTGAAAAGCGACCAGTAACGCAAAGGTCAATTTAGCAGCATTTTCGATCCTAAGAATGCTTATGGGCCAAACAAACGTATTCAACAGTTCAAAATTTTAACGTTATTGTTCCTAACTTAGATGTATTCATTTATGTCTACAGGTATAAACCAAAAATAATAGTAAGATTTTTCAATACAACACCCAGTCCAGTCGAATAAGAACAAGTAAATGTTAGTTATTTCAACCTATACCTTTTTTATTATTTTAATAAATGCACAGACTAAATACCTACTCATTTTCATACTAAAAGAAAAACCTCCTTTACATTTATTTTTGTTCATTAATTAAGTTGAAGGCTTTCCTCCTACTTAAAACTTAACTTGCCAGTTTAATGTATAGGTACGGACATTTATAAATTTTATTGATCCAAAGTATTCAAATTCATAAAGTCCTTATACTTTATCATCAACATCAAGACTAAAATTGCATCTTTACTCTTAATTAAAGAGAAAGAACGTTTATTTGAAATTTATTATTCAAACCAGAAGCACTCAAAAATAACTTAGCATAAGCACATTCCCCCCAATAAATTTGGTTTAAAACTTTAATTAAAAGGACTTCACGTTAATCCACAAAGTGATGTCATAAAATGTCTATAAACTTTCAGTTATTTCAGGAAATTGTTCTATTTACGAAAAACTGTAAGTATTTTCTAAATAGGCAATATAATTTCCCATACTTTTTCTTTCTTATACTTATTTAAAATATGTTACAAAATGTTAATTGGCTAATACCGAAAAGTTTAATTTTCTTTTCATTTATGAAATCGAAATTGGAATAGAAAATTTTGAATTTTATCTACAATTCACAAATAATTCCTTTCATTTAACTTCATCTGTGAAAAGTTAATAAATCATAAAGATTGTTGATGATAAAATATATGCATGCGTATAGGTACATGTTCATGCACATAAATTATTGTATGTATTGTGTAGGTATATTATAGAGATAATAAAGCAGCAAATAATAGTTTTAGTTTTACACAGAAAGAATTTTGACATTTTCAATACAGAACACAGCCTTGACAAATCAACAAATTAATATATTTTGTTAGTTAGCAACGCAATCTTGTGCAGAAGGAAAAACTATTTATTAAAATAGCAGAATAGTCTAAGAGCTATCAATGTTTTCCAGAAGTCATTTTAGTATGGCTGGCTTTTTATCTATGTATGTATATTCGCTCTAAATCCTTAGATTTGCGTAAGGGCAGTCTGGCAGGTAGGAAATGTTGAAATGATGCGTTTTCCACCATTTTGAAAAATGGTGTTGAAAAACGTAAATAATGCTATTTATCAGCGCCTATTGGGCTAAGAGTAAACATTTTTTTAGATTAGGTTAAAATATCTCTTAAAATTCTTGTTCACAACTATTTTTGATATCTCTTTCCAATGTAAAATTATTGTCGAAAAACTGTCAGATTTTGTTTATTAGAAATGGTTTAAGGGTTTATCTCGTCTCTTGTTCATCTGAATGAAAAAATAATTAAAGTGTTTTTTGAAGAGTACATGTTTTCCTATATGTATTTGTATACATACATAGATTTTATATTTTATGTCTTAAATAAAGTGAGGAGTTTGAAATTTGGAAAAAGCGCGCATAGGGCTTGAATGGAACTTTTCAGTGATATGCGTCATGATTTCTTTTATTAACTTTCAAAGAAAGTCATTTCCTTTGAAAGTTATGAAATATCTCCTCAACAAAACAATTAAAAAGACATCCTCAACAAAACAATTAAAAAGACATCTCTTTGGATATGCGGATAGGGCTTGAATAGACCTTTCCAGTGATATGCATAATGTATTATTATTTTTATCATTAAATTTTAAAAAAAGTCGTTTTCCTTTGAAAGTAATGAAATATCTCCTCAGCAAAACAATAAAGTAGAAATTTCTTTGAACGACTTTTTTAAATTTTGAAATATCTTCTCAACAAAACAACAAAAAAGTAGTTTCCTTAGACCTCCTTCAAAACTGCCAAAGTGTTTCGAACAGCAGGTACTTTGGGACTTTGTTAAATGAAGTTATGTAGTTTGTAGCTGTAGCATGGTGTCCTTACACCATTTTGAGATTTAGTCTGGATCTTCGTAGCACCACCCACCTCAAATTTTGGAAAGAAAAAATCGAGCTGAACACAAAAATATTCAAACGTCAAATGCGCTTGCAAGAAAATTGAATGACGTTGATAAGAAAGATTTTGTGCAAACAAAACCATTGCATATATATTTGACAATAGCAATAGTCGCGTCAAAAAAATGACTATCTTTTGACAATCGAGCTGACGTTGACTTGAAGTTTTCAAAAACCGGTTAAAAACAACAATCCTTTGGTGTTCCACCCAACTTCTCTTCGGCAGTGTCTGCTGTAGTCGTTTCCTGGTTTCTCTCCAATATTCTTCATCGAAATCGTACTTTTCGCCAGTTTAATAATAATAATAATAATACGGAACGCGTATTGCGTTCTTACAACGCATCCACAAAAGTGACAAAATCCTCACGAATACTACCATCGGAAACATTATGGCTAAAGCAGATGTGCAGTAACATGTGCAATTGTGCATACTCTTAGTCTTAAGGTGCGTATCCATTTGAAAGTAAAAAGTCGATGAGTAGCTCTGAAGAAGCTCTCGGGAATAAAACTCGCAAGTAGACAAACACAGTCATGGAATTAGTTCACCAGAGGGGAAGACAGATATCCGAGAGTCACTATCGAGAGTTTTCCAGTGAAAGTACTCTTTCAAATAGAAACGCACATGTAAATATTTATTATAAAAAAGGACTCAACCACCCTTTAGTGTAACATTTTTTGTTATTTTTCAATAATTTTTATACTTACACAAAATAGCTTATTATTTTAGCTTTATTTAAACATCTTAATCTTGTATTAGTCCAGTCAATTTGTGCTAAAAAGGCTCTTTGCGAGCAAATTGTGGGGTAGTTTTGATTTTTTCATCCTATATGTTTTCGGGGGTGCTGAATCCGAATCCGAGGCTTGCCAACAAAATTTCGTGACGCAACATGGAAAATAAAAGGCAAAAAATGATGCAAAAATGCATTTTTTGAGAGTTTTTCACTTATGGCTCGAAAATTAATCGATCAATTATTCGAAAATTACATCAAAGTACCATTGAAAGTATACACAATTCCCAATAAATCTCTAATCAAGGATTTTGTCTGCAACAACCCATTTGGACTCAAGCGCTAGTCAAAAATTGAAGTATTTTTACTGTTTTCGAAAATCCACTAGAAAGCACTAAGAAGTTACTTTGTGTGACAAAATATGAATTTTTGTCCGTAACATGAACCAAGATATACTTTTCTGATGGTCTTTGATGCGCTGAGCTCAAATCTGGCCTTGGAACTACTCTAGCACGTCACGTTTTTGATATATTCGAATTTAAAAATTAAAAAAACGCATTTTTTATGAAAATTTGGGTTCATATTTTTTCTCGAGCTAATTTTTTTCGAAGAAATGCTTGTGGTCATTCTGGGGTATGAACATTTAACTTCAAAATTCTTTTTGACTCTTTCAAATACCTCCATTCGTCTTCGAGAAATCGTAAGCCTTCGTCTCAAACTACCTGATTCGAAATGTTTATAATTAATTCGTCAATAGTTTTTGGAAATCAAAAAACTATTTATTCATTTTTTCGTTCATATGAACAAGAGGCGAGATAAAAGCTAAAACCATTTTTTCCAAACAAAATTTGACCGTTTTTAAACAATAATTTTAAAAGATAGTTTAACCTTTAAAATCACAAAATTCTTCCAATAGGAGTCGATAAAATCGCATTTAAGTTTTTCAACAACATTTTTCGGCAAGAGTACAATAACTTAGAAGCCAAGAAATGATAACGGTTTATTTTTTAGAACAGTTTAATGCAAGCATTTTTTACTAAACGAGGGGGAATCAGCTAATTTCATAAAAAATGTACTAAAAATGGGGAAATAATTATTAAAAAATACGGTATTGTATTAAACAAATGAGTTTTATACTTTTCTTAAATTTGAATTGAATTTTAAATAATTAAAACAAAGAAAAAATTTTTATTTAGAATAAAACTTAAAATTTTTTTGTTTGTATTTTTTTTATTAAAAAACGATTTTATCACAACATAAAATTTAACTTTTCTAAATGACGCGTTTCGAATTATATATTCCTCTTCGGGCTTTTTTGGGTGACTTTCCCGAAGATGGATACATAATCCGATAAAAAACGCAAGATGCAAAAATTTTAAGTTTTATTCTAAATCAAAATCTTTTCTTTATTTTAATTTGTTTAAATTCAATTCAAATATATACAGATACACGCAGTATGGAGACTACATCACAAAGAAACTTTTCTTAAAGCCAATACTTCCAATACTTTGTTATAAATATTAGCTAGCTAGAACAGAGCAATGGCCTTTAAAATACAATGCACAACTGGGTCGCTCGTACTTGCTCTTATGTTCAGGACACTGCGGATTTAAGAAAATTGTACATAAAAATATTTAAATTATGAGAGAAAAATGTAGAGAAGCATGAAATACGACATTTAAATTGGCTAAAACAACTCTTTTGACAGTCTGATGTGAAAAAAAGAATGCCATCTTCATTCTTGATTGAATATGATTGTATTGGAAAAAAAATTTAAAATCGTTGGGGTTGTTTTTAAGAAATTAATTTTTAAATATAAAATTCTTAAAACATTTTTAAGAACAAATTTTGGTATGCAAATCTAAAGTATATATTTATGTGCATATAAAAACAAAATTTGAAGAAAAAAAATTGTTAACCTCTTTTGAGATATCGAATTTTCAAAAAAAAAAAAAATGAAACGTTTTTTAAAAATCCTAAAGCATTTTTTTGAAAATTTTGATATGCAATATTATTTAATCTTATCTGAAATTCGTATATAAAAAAATAATCTAAATCCGTTTAGCCCATAACGAGAAAATTCAAAATAAAAAAATACGTTCTATGACAGGTACTATTAATAGTTGCTAAGTGTACAACTTTATAGATTTTGGTAGTAGATCGTAATTTTAGTATAAAGAAAAAGTTTAATCAAAATCGTAGGAGTCGTTTTTGAGAACACAAATTTTTTCCTTTGCAGTTTTTTAACTTTTGTATGGAAGGTGCCGTTATTTTTTCATAAATGTAAAATTTGTTCTAAAAATATTTTAGAGAGTACTAAGAAACTCTTAAGTATCGAGTTAAAAAAAATCGATCATGTCGTTTTCGAAATATTTGATTTTCCAAAAAAAAATTTTAAACATTTTTTGAAAATCCAAAAAATATTTTTTCAAAAATTTTGGTACACAAAACTATTTATATTTTTTGTAAAAAAAAAGATAATTGAAATCGCTCTTACCATTTTAAAGAAAATCAAAAATTTAAAAAATGGTTCTTTGGGAGGTATGTACCATTAGTAACTATTTGTGGAATGTGGTTTTCCTCTCAAAGGAAGCCTTTACTAAAATAAATTTATTGAATTTGTTTTAAGAGTGTTCCGAACTGAACAAAACCAGTCATTTGCTAACTTTTTTTTTTGCATATATAAGACCGGTTTTTTCACTTTCATCAGATACTTTGTTTTATAAAACTTTGCATTTTTACTAATTGGTCACTAGTAGGCGTATTATGGTACTAAAAAAAAATTTTTCTAAAAGTAACTGATTTTAAGTTCCAAATTTACATAAATTTTCTGTGAAAAACTGCCTTTTAAGAATTAAAAATTTCAATATCAAATGATACAATTATGATCATATAATTAATGAAAATCGTGAAAAATATATTGAATTTATATTCACTGCAAAAACAAATATGAAAAAAATACCGTTAGGTATAAAAAATTGACTGTCAAAAAGACGTTTTTTCAAAATTCACAAGTATTTTTATTTTGCACTACTAAAATTTTTATTAGGTACAAAATTAAAAATTTTCTCCAATAGTGGCATTTTAAAAATATGGAATCTCATGTTATTAAACTTTTTTTTGCAAAAAATGTCATAGTGTAGGCTACATTTTCTTTGAAAAACGGCCATTTTAGCCATTTTCTCGATTTCTTAGAGGCTTTTACCAAAATCTGGAGCACAAAATTAAATTTTTTTTCCAATGATGGCATAGAGAATAAGTTTATCTGTCCATAGACACCTTAATCGTTTTGATCGGACAAGTACACGCTTCACAATCTTTTTCATGAAATCACCATTTCAGTCCGGAACACTCTTAAGAAAAGTTGTCGAGCCGTTTTTGAGAAAAATACGATTATGTAAAATAGCTAAACAAAATTGTATGGCAGCTACCGTTATTTTTGATTCTAAAAAAAAAATTAAAAAAAACATGTGGGCATAATTACCAAAAACCGCTATGTACTAAATTTGAAGAAAATCGATCGAGCTCTTTAGGCTGTAGACGAACAGACAGACAGACAGACTGAATTGTGGCACCCACTTTTTTGGTGTTCTCTATCATCGTTATAATATCATGTTTGATTGTTATCTCAAAAATTGCACGAATCCAAAACATTTTACATTTATGAAAAAATAACGGTAGGTACTTTCCATACAAAAGTTAAAAACCGCCAACGAAAATATTTTTTTTTTCTCAAAAACGACTCCTACGATTTTGATTAAACTTTTTCTTTATACTAAAATTAGTACGATCTTCTATCAAAAATTATAAAATTTTACACTCAGCGACCTGTCATAGAACGTATTTTTTTATTTTGAATTTTATCGTTATCGACTAAACGGATTTTGATTATTTTTTTATATACAAATTGCATATTGCATATCAAAAAAGAAGTTTTTGGATTTTTAAAAAAAGTTTCAAATTTTTTTTTTTTGAAAATTCGGTATCAAAAACGGGTTGGCATTTTTTTTTCAAATTTTGTTTCATATACACATAAATATATACTTAAGATTAACATACCAAAATTTGTTCTTAAAAATGTTTTAAGAATTTTATATAAAGGGTTTTTTCAACAGGGACGCTACAAAAGTAGAGCGACAGGGACAGCAAACGACGCCATATTTCTTGCCGCTCCTTTGACATTTCTCTTCAGTAGGGTTTGCCATTTTATGATGGAGAGACATACGAGCCAACAACGAGTCGAAATTATTAAAATTTACTACCGAAATTCGGAGTCAGTGGCCTCAACGTTAAGAGCGCTACGTCCAATTTATGGTCGTCATCATTTCTAGCTGAATGGCTTCGTCAATAAACAAAATATGCGGTATTGGTCAGGCAGCAATCCACACGTACTCCATGAGTCATCATTGCATTCCGAAAAAATTACGGTTTGGTTTGGTTTATGGGCCGGCGGCGTCATTGGGCCGTACTTCTTCCGTGATGATCAAGACCGGCACGTTACTGTGAATGAATTTTTGGCCCCAATTGAATGATATGGACTTGGAGGACATGTGGTTCCAACAGGACGGTCCCACAAGCCACACAGCGAATGTCACAATCAATTTATTGGAAACCAAGTTTGGACAACGTGTTATCTCACGAAATGGTCCAGACGCTTGGCCGCCTCGGTCGTGCGATTTGACGCCGTTAGACTATTTCCTGTGGGGTTACGTCAAGTCTATGATCTATTCCAACAAGCCAGCGACGATTAATGAACTTCGTACGAATATCGAACGTGAAATTGCAGCCGTATCGGCCGATTTATGCTTGAAAACCGTCGAAAATTGGGTTCAGCGTCTGGACTTGGCCATGCAAAAGAATTCGAGCTCCATACATAATGACATCAAACGTACTTACACAAAAATAAAGAGTTTGATTAATATCCAAAATTGTTTTTGTTTTATTTAAAAAACTTTTGTAGCGCTCTTATTGAAAAACCCGATATAAAAAATTATTTTTTTTTTAAAAACCGCTCTAACGATTTAAATTTTGTTTCCATACAATCATACTCAATCAAGATTTAAGATGGCATTCTTTTTTTTTCACCGCAAGTTGTCAAAAGAGCTGTTTTAGCCAATTTAAATGTCATATTTCATGCATCTCTACATTTTTCTCTCATAATTTCCATGTTTTTAAATACAATTTTCTTAAATCCACAGTGTCTTGAACATAAGAGCAAGTACGTGTGACCCAGTAGTGCATTTTATTTTACTGGGCAAACTAATTTTTCATTGACTCAATGAAAACTCAGTTAATTAAAAAAGAAAATTAATTACACAATTTTTGTCTGCATGGCTTGAAGTACCTGCATATATTCATCGTCTTAATAGTAATTAAAATTTGCTGTATTGATAATTACAATTTTACCTATACAAATGAAATCCCAGACAACAATACTTAGAAAGTTTTTTCCTTGAGGTACCTATTTAAATGAAACTTAAAATTTATATCAAAGACAAAACCAATTTTTAAATTCTAATTAAAATTTTAAAAAAGCTAATGAAATTTCATCAAAGTTAACTTTCAATTTCCATAAAACTTGCAATGTTTTTTTTGTATGTCAAAAGAGTTATTTAATACAAAATAATTGTGAAAGACATTGCATCTGCATAAAAATGTTAATTATAAAAATAAAGGAAATGCCTTCCAGCCATGTCAACCAATCATCTGTGTAAATATTTGGTGGCAACCATTGCAAAACATTTCAAATCCTTCAAACAATATTCTGGTAAAGAAGAAAAAAAAATATATTTACAGGTAGATGTGTATGTAGGTATGTACCTAGGTAACTAACAAAATAAAATGAAAAATCAACAGAGGAACAAACCTTTGCCATTGCCATTCGTAGAATTTTTCATTATTAATTAAAAAAGAGAAAAACAAAAACAATTTATGAAATTCTAAATCTCTGAAATGTCCACTTTTTAACAAAGCGAAAAACACAACATAAAATAAAACAAAAAAAAAACATGTTGATAATTTAAAATTCCATTTCAATTAAGAAGATGTGAGCGGAGCAGAGCAGGGCAAGGCATCAACAAAAAGGTACATTCACATCCCTTCGCACCCAGTCACACCACTTTGACAACGATTCGTCTCTTTCTCGGTATTAAAGCTTGGTGCAGGATAGTATGAAATGATATGCAGAATAATAATAAAAAAAATGAAGAGGAAAATACATGGGAAAACAAACAACAACAAAAAGGTATGGAAGATTATTAAAATAGAATTTTCTTCGTGTAGACTGTATACGTTTCTGACGGAATTGAAAAAGTTTTATGAGCTTTCTTTTTAAATAAGTTTGGCTTTTTTCAACAGCAGTGAACGTAAACAACAAGCTTTGAAGTAGTGAAAACTGTGAAAAAACATCCACGATGATCGTCCTTTTGATGAGAGCGATTATGGTTATTATGAGGCGGCGTCGTCGTCGGCGATGGTGGCGGCAGAATTAAATGTTTACAATTGTTGATTAAATACGTTGTTGGGGTAGCAAATTTTTTATTGTCGGCCGAGGCGGATTCACAATTTTACGTCTTTTATACTTATTTCTAAAGAGGATTCTGGAAATTAAGCCTGTAAATGTTTTTTTTTTGTGAAAAATTCATTTATGCTTCCGCCTTCGTTTCCATGCTGTAATTTTCGACCATGCATAGAACAGACAAAAAAACAGACTTGAAACTAAAACTGGAGGGTAAATTTCTTTTTTTTTTCAACAGCATGATGCAAGTTCAGCTTATGAGTTCTGAAAATTCACTTTAATACACATGCAGCTAAAATGTGACATCATGATAATGACATGTGTTGGGTTACCAGCAATGATATTTTGGGCAGCAGACTTTTTTATAGCTCGGATTGCACTAAGTATAAGAAGTCAAGGAGGTACGTGTGACACAGTTGCGCATTTTATGATGAAAGGATGTAATTGAAAGGGTATTTTTTCGAAAAGGTTGAAAAATTGTTAATGCCATATCCTGACCTAAATAGCCTGAAGTTGAAAGCGGAAATTTGTTTTCTATTTGATTTTATTTCGTTTTTTTTTTTATTTCATTTCAATTCATTTCATTTCATTTCATTTGACTTCATTTCATTCCATTTCATTTCATTTCATTTCATTTCATTTCATTTCAATTCATTTCATTTTATTTCATTTCATTTCATCTCATTTTATTTTATTTTATTTTATTTTATTTTATTTTATTTTATTTTATTTTATTTTATTTTATTTTATTTTATTTTATTTTATTTTATTTTATTTTATTTTATTTTATTTTATTTTATTTTATTTTATTTTATTTTATTTTATTTTATTTTATTTTATTTTATTTTATTTTATTTTATTTTATTTTATTTTATTTTATTTTATTTTATTTTATTTTATTTTATTTTATTTTATTTTATTTTATTTTATTTTATTTTATTTTATTTTATTTTATTTTATTTTATTTTATTTTATTTTATTTTATTTTATTTTATTTTATTTTATTTTATTTTATTTTATTTTATTTTATTTTATTTTATTTTATTTTATTTAATTTAATTTAATTTAATTTAATTTAATTTAATTTAATTTAATTTAATTTAATTTAATTTAATTTAATTTAATTTAATTTAATTTAATTTAATTTAATTTAATTTAATTTAATTTAATTTAATTTAATTAAATTAATTTAATTTAATTTAATTTAATTTAATTTAATTTAATTTAATTTAATTTAATTTAATTTAATTTAATTTAATTTAATTTAATTTAATTTAATTTAATTTAATTTAATTTAATTTAATTTAATTTAATTTAATTTAATTTAATTTAATTTAATTTAATTTAATTTAATTTAATTTAATTTAATTTAATTTAATTTAATTTAATTTAATTTAATTTAATTTAATTTAATTTAATTTAATTTAATTTAATTTAATTTAATTTAATTTAATTTAATTTAATTTAATTTAATTTAATTTAATTTAATTTAATTTAATTTAGTTTAATTTAATTTAATTTAATTTAATTTAATTTAATTTAATTTAATTTAATTTAATTTAATTTAATTTAATTTAATTTAATTTAATTTAATTTAATTTAATTTAATTTAATTTAATTTAATTTAATTTAATTTAATTTAATTTAATTTAATTTAATTTAATTTAATTTAATTTAATTTAATTTAATTTAATTTAATTTAATTTAATTTAATTTAATTTAATTTAATTTAATTTAATTTAATTTAATTTAATTTAATTTAATTTAATTTAATTTAATTTAATTTAATTTAATTTAATTTAATTTAATTTAATTTAATTTTATTTTATTTTATTTTATTTTATTTTATTTTATTTAACTTAATTTAATTTAATTTAATTTTATTTTATTTTATTTTATTTTATTTTATTTTATTTTATTTTATTTTATTTTATTTTATTTTATTTTATTTTATTTTATTTTATTTTATTTTATTTTATTGTATTTTATTTTTTATATTTTATTTTATTTTATTTTATTTTATTTTATTTAATTTAATTTAATTTTATTTTATTTTATTTTATTTTATTTGATTTTATTTGATTTGATTTTATTTTATTTTATTTTATTTTATTTTATTTTATTTTATTTTATTTTATTTTATTTTATTTTATTTTATTTCATTTTATTTTATTTTATTTATTATTATTTATTTAAACTTGCGAATAACTTTTGAAAAATTAGTTTTAGAAAAAAAAAAGTTATCAGGAAAATGTTCAGAACTCTTTGTTTGCTATCGGGAATTCTAATCAGCAACTCTACCTAAAACCCATCAGGAACTCTAGAACTCTTGATTTAAATTGAAAAACATGCTCAGAACTTTTTTCTCAAAAAAGTCCTTGCTGCTGAAGTTAGCAAAAAAAAATTTTTTTTTTAATTTTAACACTTCATTCGCCTTAACTATTGACAAAAAGTATGAGGAACCTAGAACTCTTTGTTTGCTACCGGGAACTCTCATTTTGTATTCAATTTTAAACAATTGTTTTGCTAACTTCACAGGACTTTGAATAAGTGCTACTCATTTAGCTGTGCGGACTCGGCGAAAAACTATGGGTCCCCTCCATTCCTGCCAACAAACACGCACACAGGAATGGTTTTGAGTTGTAAGTCACTAGGCGCTGGTTCTCCACGAGCTGTTGCGCCACACAATTTATTTATTTATTTTAAAACAAAATTTGATGCTCTTAAGGAGCATTTCCATTTGAGAGTACTTTCACTTCCAAACTATCGAGTGTAACTCTCTCTGTATACCCCATTGTGAGCTAGGTTCATGACTGTTTCCACTTGCGAGTTTTACCTTCGAGAGCTGCCTTAGAGTTGATTGCAGTATTTTTACTCCTAAATGGATATACACCTATATGTTTATTGTTTTTGTTTATAGAAAGCAACACCTGTTCACTGTGACGTATACGTACTTTTAAGGTATTATTTTACTATAATATATGTAATATGCAGGGTGACTCACACACGTAATAATAAAAAGCCAGAGCATCTAGTTTGACGCGAAACAAGAAAAATTGTTGTGAGAGGGGGATCGAATTCCCTACTTTAAGATGGGAGGAGATATTTTCTCTGGCAACACTGTTACCCTTACTCTTGTACAATCGTGTTAGCCTATGGAAAATATATGCCAACTGTGTTGTTGTGAGCCATCAATAGTTCAGCATTGTTAGATAGGTGGCTTTTGTGTACTTTAGGCTTTGACCCATGACCCATCTGACAATCGTCTCTACAATCATTAAACTGGAAGTTTTTTTTGCCCGGGGCCAGGCATAGTTTCTATATAAGAAGGTTTTATAATACAAATTCTATATACTACTGAAATAAATCAGCCAAGTAGAAGACTTAGCATTAAGGATTGGACTTGTTGAATTATTGATTCAAAATAGCTTTTTATGGCCTTTAGTCCTACAAACTGGCGGTTCGTTCGGCTTATTCACATGAACTCATGAGTGGCATAGTGAGGGCTTGGTCATATGCAATTTGTAGGACTAAAGGCAATAAAAAGCTATTTTGAATTTCTTCCATTATTTTAAAACTAGGAAAATTTGTTTTTTATTTCTTAAGCGGGCCATTCACGTTAAAACTGTCGTAAGGACTGTCCGACAAATTTCAGTCGTATACGACATGTTCTACCGAGAATGTCCTTGTTGTACATCGGACCGTGCGACTAACGACAGGTTGGAAGTCCGTTGAAAATTTCGACGAACCTTGCGACACGACCGAATGGTCGTATAGTGAATGGAAGTTTTTGATACAGTCCTTGCGACCGAACTACTCAGTCTACGAATAATCTTCATAGTTTTTATTTTGTTTTTAGGAGACGAAATAAATAAAAAACAAATTGAAGGAATTTTTTGACACACTTTTCGTTAAACTGGTTCGCAACGTGTGTGCATACTTTCGACAGTCGTTGCAACAGTCTGATCGAAAGCCTGTGTGACAATCTTAACGTGAATGGCCCGCTTTGGATTTAACAAATATCCTACATTTAAATTTATTACATTGAACACAAAATATAAAAACTGAACAAAACAATCTATAGTTTTTTTCCGAGATTTATTTTTTTGATAGAAAATCGAGTTACCTTATCCTTGCAATCAGAGGATTTGTAGCTTTTTTTAGGAAGCTTAATTTTTTTTTGTTTATTTAATTAAATTTTGGTCAAGAAATACTTTTTGTCTTCCTTATGCATTTACTTTAAGTCAATAAAAACTAAAATTAGACCATTATTAAAAGATCAAGGGAAATGTTCCCAAAAAGCAATCAACAAAACAAGAATATTTTTATGAAAACCCATTCAAAATCAGAGCTCCGGACAAATTGGTCGATTTCGGACAATACCACAGAGACCATCAATATCCAATTCAATCCACTTTAATCAGAATCACTTTTTTTCAATACAAAGAACTTTATTTTTATGCTACCCTTGTCTTGCCCATCCCTTGTTCGTTCGCACTCTACATAAACATTTTTGAATACCCCTCAATAAAAATTTAAAATGAAAATGAGCACAAATTCCAACCCATTTCGATGTGCCCATATAAAAACAAGCCAGGAGGAATATCTTTAAATTTTTTCCGCCTAGTATCCATCCATCTGTTGGGTGTCGGTGTCTTTAAAAAATGTCTGCCATCAGCACCGCAATATATAAAAATACATACAAAACTTTCTTTGTGTGCGAAAAACTCTGGCAACACACAACATACAAACAAAATGTTTGACCTTTGTCCCGACTGTTCTATTTTTCTCGAATATGGTAATCCATTTGGATTTCCCTTTTTCCCACATTCTCGTTTGCCGATGTCAATATTTTTTAATACAGATTGAAATTGAACAGCAAAATTGGGTAAAGTTGTGAAAATAAAAGGATTCTATGTCCTTTGAAGTGGGCCAGAGAATGAATGTATTTGTGTTCTCCATCAAAGTTGGTTGTGCGATACTAACATATATTCGTACATATGCACGACCAAAAATAAACATCTTCCCGGAAAAAAATCCACTAAAGTCTCTGACAACACTTTGATGGATTAATAGCATAATTTATGAAGTAAAATTTTAAACTGGAATAGAAAAGTAGAGTTGTAGTAACGAGCATAATACTACAATACATATACACTCCATGTCACTGGGTTTCAGCCGGGGGATATCTCTGATGTTTTACTTTAACATGCCAGCTCCACTGAACATGAGACTATGAACATGTCTTGAAAAAAACCATTGTAGCCTCAAAAATCCATGGCATACAAATCAGACTGCTGAATTCTGATTGGATTGTGGTTTGGATGTTGGGCATCGCATATGCCTAGTGGAGCCAGCATGTAAGAAAAAGCGTGATATGTTTTTATTTTTGGAAAGCTTACAGGTTTACAATAGGTAAATCCAATATCTCATCGGTGAAATTCATGTTTAACATACAGACTTCTAGGAATTTTTCGTATACTTTCAAAAATAAATTTTAGCAATATTCTTCAATGTGTCCAGTTTATATTTGTATTTCCCTCTAAAGGACAAGTATTGGTGTCGTGGAAAAAATCCTATATTGTAATAAGACTTTGCTTTATGCTGTGCTGGATATTAGTACATACATGTAAAATAGGATAAATAAAACAAAAAAATTAGTACCATAATGAAACTTGGTGAAAACGTTTCATGTAGTTACTATAAGAATGAAAAATCAAAAAAGTCTATAAAAATATTTCACATGGAAGGGTGTTTTTTTGCAAAATATTTCTATAGACTCTTTTGATGCTTCATTCTGTAAGTTAATAGCACATTTTTATAAAATCTCATGGGGGTACCATTTTTTTCACAGATTTTATGGTAAAACTCCCACCACTACCCCAAATCACCAAAAAAATACCCTTTAACCACAGATATTTTTATAGACTCTTCTTATTATTGATTTCCATGAAAAATTAACCATTTTTATAGCCTCTTTTGATTTTTAATTCTCATAGTACATGAAACGTTTTCACCGAATTTCATTATGGTACTAATTTTTTTTTATTCAAAAGACTTTTCGTACTATTTTACCTGGGGAGGACTTATTCAGGTGTTTTAGATAGCTTTGAGATACATTCAAAAGTAGATAAAAGAGAATACTTCCGTGGGGTTCGCAGCGCACCCAGTCCAGGGATGGAATCGGCTAAGCTAATAGTCGTTTTGACGATAGCTATCTCTATCATATAAAAATTAAATTGGGTGGCGTAATAGCTCGTGAAGAACCAGGGCCTAGTGACATACAACTCTCAACCAATCCTGTGTGTGTGTTAATGACAGGAATGGAGGGGACCAATAGATTTTTGCCGAGCACGAACCGCTAGATGAGAAGCACTTATTCATGACAAGTACGCTCTTGGAGGATTTGTCAGTTTCTCGCAAGAGACAGTACTTCAGATAAAACATTTTTGTTTTTTAAGTGACATGGCTGGATATCGAACCCACACCTTCGGCATGGCTTTCCAACGCACTAACCATTATGCCACGAGTAGGTACTACAATCTATGATATATCATTAGGTGAAGACAGAGCAATCGTCAAAACAACATAAAGTAATTTATTTTTGCGATCGATTTACTCTTACGCGCTACGGGCCCTGTATTGCGAGTTCCACATTTGCCTGGCTCTTCCTTAAATGACCCCAACCTGATCTATTTTCTTCAAGAACAGTACGAAAGTTAAATTTAAAGGATAGCCCACTTCACGGGTGGAAACGTTTTAAACTTTCTCTGCAGTCCTTTGTCCTACTAACGCAACTGTAAGGCGGAACTTAGGTGATATTTTTTCAATTTTGGGTGGTATTTCCAAACTTTATCTCAATGAATAGGCAAAGTTTTTAGAAATTTCTGTGATGATAATATTTGTCTTAGATCTCAAAATGATACAGTTACAATTATTGTTGGATATAATTTATGTATAGGATAAATGTAAAGTTTCTTTAAATCCAGATTCTTTAAATACAAAACAAACTTTGTATACACCCAACCTCGCACCCACCCCAAATCCTATAACGAGCAGGGCGGGGGTTTACAATAGGTCCATATAAGTGTGAATTTTAACATTTGAGAATGATTAAATAAAGGATATTTCTTATAATATCAATTTTGAAAACTTAGGCTCGTCTGACAGTAGCTTTTGACCGTCCAAGTCGTCAAATATATTTTTTTTATATACAAGGTGGCATAAGCTTACATATGTGCGAAAACTAGATTTGCATAGGTATAGGTGTTTTAGTCTTGTCAATTTTATAAAATTTAGAAAAAATATGTGGCAACCCTGGGTTTACTGTTACAGAACCATATTATAATTTGCTGACTTGATTTAGTATGAATTAGGATTATACGCAGTTAATGTGTTATATTTAATACATTTCTCTGGCTAACCAATGTCATTTTTTAAAACCAACCTTAAAAACTCTTGTGACAAGCTATTTTCGTCCACCAAACTCGTTTGGCACCTTTTTGTCCATGTACAAAAAGACATAAGTTATAACAATAAAAACCATCATTGTTAAAGTAGATATGTTAGATTTGGCAGTATTTTTAAATTTTGAAAAAAAAAATTGGTGGCAACTCTAGAATTGCGGAAATATTTCCTGATTTTTTGACTAATCTGTTCACAAATAAAGCACACTAAAAGTCAAAGTGACTGGTAGCTTTAAGACTATGATGTTAGTGGTGCTTTCGTGAGTATTGAGAAGGAAGCCAATTAGATCGGGTTAACGGTGAATGAAAGCAAAACGAAATATATGCTGTCAACAAGAAAGGACACCCAACATTGACGTCTCGGACAGAACGTCACTATAGACTGCTATAATTTTGAGGTGGTCAGAGATTTTGTCTACACTGGATCCGCTATAAACTCAGATTGAGATCAAACGCAGAATAACTCTCGCTGTTTCTTTGGTCTAAGAAGACAATTGACAAGCAAAGCCCTCTCTCAAGCAACTTAACTGTCCCTGTATAGGACGCTTATCATCCCGGTCCTGGTGTATGGTGCAGAGGCATGGACATGGACACTGTTAATGATGGATGAGAATGCGACAGGATATTTTGAGAGGAAAATTCCCCGGTTGATTTTTGGTCCCATCTGCATTCATGGAGAATGGAGAAGAAGATATACAAACAACGAACTGTACGGGCCCTACAGCGACACCTACCTAGCCACAAAAGTGAAAAGCCAACGACTGAGATTGCTGGGTCACCTAAAACAAATGGATATCAATGCTCAGGCTCCAGCCCATAAAATCTTTGAATCCAACCCCGTGGGACGGCGGCGGCGGTGGCGAACTCAAGTGGAAGAGGACCTCAACCCACTTGGTGTGTGAAACTGGAGACAGCTAGCTATATACCAAGCCGGTTGAAAAAAGCTTGTCAGTTGAGACCCTGGGTCCACCCCAGTCTGTAGTGCCACCTTAAGAAAGTAAGTTAGTAAAAATTGCCATTATGCGCATTTTTTTGTTATAAAATAAGCATATTTTCGACCTCTTTCTAATATTTACGGCGCAAAGGCACCACAAGTTGGACACAAAACAGCACAATCTTTTTTTGTTGAAAATCAAAAATTGTGGTGCTAACTTCATATTCAAAAATTGGTTTTGGCCGTTTAAGTAGCAAATAGGCGTTAGCATTTTTTTACACAATTTACTTTTTTAGAAAAATGTAAAGCTTCAAAAAATTAATTTAAAACTCGAAAAAATTTCATTCATCCTTGTAAAGTTGAGATTTGTTTTTGGCCACAAATTGAAATTCGAAAATGGCACTGCAAACTTCACCCACATGTAATTGACCCATATCCAGTAATTTAAGTTGCGAGACAAAAGAGAAAAATAGATCTTGTAATTTAGGTGCCATCTTATAGTGATAAGAATCAGTTTCTTAGTTAAAAAAAAATAATAATAAATAATAATTTAATTTTGAGCGCAACATTCTATTTAATTTTAAAGAACGTGATCCCCCTTGGCAAAAATCTGAATCCACCCTACATGTATTATACTACTCGTAAATGGGCATGCGTGGCTTTTTAATCTTCTTGATGTCAATGCTAAGACAACAAAGATGAAATTAACTGATATTTTATTATAGAATCAAAAACCTTGGAAAATATATTTCGATTCTAGCCCAAAAATGCAAAAATACGTTTTTTTTCGGAGTGTTTGAAGTTATGTCTTATGTTCATCATCAAGTCCTGTAACCCCGGATGGGGCATAGGGCGCCAACAAATCGTTTCCATCCTTCACGGTCTGCAGATAGATGTTTTAACTGTGGCCACGTCTTTTTATGGGAATCTGCTTCTGCTAGAACTGTTGATTTCCATGTTGTTCTTGGTCTTCCAACCCGCCGCCGCCGTGCACCCTGAGGATTCCATTCAAATGACTGCTTTGCAATTTCATCGTTTGGTTTCCTCAGTGTGTGACCAATCCATTGCCATTTACGCTTTCTTATGTCACCGTCCAGCCGCTCTTGACTTGTCCTGCGCCACAATTCCTCGTTTGATATAATTTGTGGCCAGCGAGTTTTTAGAATATGGCGTAGACAACGGTTCACAAAAGCCTGCAATTTCTTTGAGATGGTAGTCGTGACTTTCCAGGTTTCGCAAGCATATAACAGCACGGATTTGACATTGGATTCGAAGAATCTCAACTTTGTGCGCAAGGAGATTTGACATGATTTCCAAATTTGGAAGAGAGAACCATGCTGCGCGAGCTTTATTTATTCTACTTTGAACGTCCAGATCAGTACCACCATTTGCTGAAACAATACTTCCAAGGTAGTTAAATTGTTCAACCTCTTCAACTGGCGTCTCCTGTATTAAAATACGCTGATGTGTGGAGCGGCCTGTGAGCATTATTTTTGTCTTTTTGCTATTTATTTTAAGACCACTCGCCTCTCCTTTTACCTTCATAGCTTGACACATCCCGTTCAGCCCGCTGATGTTATTTGCCAAGAGACATATATCATCGGCATAGTCTAAGTGGCTAAGCCTTTCAAACGGTCTCCATTGAATGCCCTGCCTCTCTGCTGTTCCAACGCTGGCCGTCAAAACATCGTCAATCGCCAGTAGAAAGAGAATTGGCGATAGAACATCTCCCTGTCTCACACCCTGCCGCACTGCCAAAGAGTCGGATAGCTGCCCATTGTGTAAAACAAAGCATCTTGCGTTGTTATAGGACTCTCTTATAATGGCAACAATTTTTGGGGGAATTCCTCTACCAAGAAGTGATCTCCATATACATTCGCGGTTGACTCGGTCAAATGCCTTCTCAAATCCACGATCATGAGGTAAAGCGGTGATTGAAACTCCGCAGACTGCTCAAGAACGATACGCAGAGTGTTGATATGGTCGACACAAGAACGCCCACTGCAGAAACCAGCTTGATGCCTCTTGAGTGTAGACTCGATTCTAACCTTTATCCGCTCCAGAATGATGGTTGCCATTAATTTTGGAAAAACTGACACAACTGTAATACCTCGCCAATTGTTGCAATTCTTAAGATCACCTTTCTTCGGCAACTTAACAGTTACACCATCCTTCCAGTCGCTGGGATAGATTTCGTTTTCCCACACAGCTTGTATCAACGGGTGTAGAATACTAGCCGTTCTGACAGGGTCAGCTTTCAGGAACTCGGCTGGTATACCGTCAAGTCCAGCTGCTTTGTTGTTTTTGAGAAGATTTATCGAAGATTGAATTTCCAGTACTGTAGGGGGTTCGATGTCAATACCCCTATATGATCTACGCATCTCGTTAAGCTGGGGCACTTCAGCACTTTGCTCGACAGAATCCTTATTATGCAAGGCACAAAAGTGATCCTTCCACCTGCGCAGCTGATCCTCGATTGATACCAAAAGTGTACCATCCACATCCATTATAGGATGGTTGGTGTTGGTTTTCTTCCCGACAACTTCCTTGGATATTTGGTACAATTCCCTCATATCTCCTCTTTTTGCAGCGTTTTCCGCATGTTCTGCGAGACCATCTAACCTCACCCTCTTGTCACGTCTCACACAGCGATAGACAATCTTATGTGCTAAGTGATAGTCTCTTCGCAATTCAGCCTTTCGTTTAGCATCCGCTTCGGCATTTATTGGCATCTTCAACGATTTGCGAAGCTCGATTTTATCCCAGGTGTCTTGGGATATACAAGAGTCTCTAACTCTCGACTGCTTGGGTACAGTTTCGGATCCAGCATCCATAAAAACACTTTTTATATCACCCCACATCTCATCAATTGTTGAATGTTGTATTTCGTTTAATGACGAAGCTCTGTCGTTAAGGTTGGTGACATAGTTACGACATATGTTGGGATCACTTAAAGCATTTGTATTGAACTTCGAATTTCTTGTCTTATGTTACACGTTAAAAAATATTTCTTTCAGTGGAATTGAAAACATTGTGAGAATTTGTTTGCCAAAAAACGATGTGCAGTAGTGTCAATATCTATATGCAAAATAGTGAGTTTTTTTTTCAAAATTCACAACAAACACAAAATATTCTCTTTTCAATTCAGTTAAAGTTAAGTGACTTGGAGTGTAATGTATCTATAGAATGCTATTTCGTTTGAGACCCATATAGCTAGCAATTTAGTATTTCATGTGAGTATTTCGATTAGATATGTATGGAAATGGGTAAGCGAATATATCATTCAGCTCACTGAACGAAATGGGAAGGGATTAGTTTGGGTTAATGTTCTTCAATAAATAACATTTTAACAGTCTTGGGAGTGGTTTTTGATATGATTTGTAAAGCATAGCTAGTATAATGGCTGCTTTTTAACTAGGTACGTACAGTACATACAAATATAAAATCTTACTTTTTAAATATTAAATAATATAAATAATACATATAATACATATAAGTATATTTTTCTGAGTCTGCGAAGTTTGTTCACATGAACTTTTTATAGATGGCGATGAGAAATGGTTCCCAATAATGATTGTCACATTGTTCTAATTTTACTGCCTTAAGTTTTTGTGTGATTTCAAGTGTAGTTTAAAGTTCAAACGATTTTATATGGAACTGCACTTCAGTAGTAAGTAGTTCAGAAGTAATGTAAATTTGTTTTCATATCATTGCCAAATTGCACTTATGTACGTCCTTTTTTTTAAGGTCATATAGAAACGCTGATTGATTATAAGATTCAGAAATTTCTTGAATAATGCAATATAGTTCAGCTGGTGGCACATCTCACCAAACATTTGCTCAATTTGTACATCCTTTTGCAGAAAGCAAAATTAATGTCATCAATAATTCAAAATCATTTGAAAAATTTTGGCATCAAGCTCTATTCCCATAGAAAAATGAGTATATATTTGGTATCGATTAATCTCTTCTTTGGCTGGATTCAAAATTTCCTTAAACTACACACCCACCACTCGGTGGAAGTTGTGACAATGGTTTCAAGTCTGATGCAAAAAAATACCCAGGAAAAATATTGTTTAATCTCCAATACTCTTCTCAAATTCATTAAAATTTCTTTTCTAAAACTTTGAATTTATTACTTTAAATTATTTTGTTGATGACGCCATAGCAATTATCTACTTGGTTAAATGATGAATTTATTAAAAAAAATTTGTTTTTGTTTTAAATAATTTTGTTCTTTATTTTTATTTATTCGTCTTCATTCCATTTTTATTTTCTAAGATTAATTTATTAATTATTATTTATTAATGCTATAGACTGCAGCTCTTAGGTCAGTTGATGGGACAGTAAATATTTTATGAAAATGTAAATTTTTTTGAACCATGCTGCGTATCCAAAATGCAATGTTTTGGTCAGAATATGTTCACTTATCGTTTGGGTAAAATGAAATATGAGAACTTTATGTTTGTTCATGTATTATTATTTATGTATTTATATGCTTGTAGGCAGGCGAAGGTTGGTATAAGGAGAGAGACATTGGTTTGTGGAATTTATACATAATGGCGTGGGAAAGTGTAAACGTGCCGTTAGGAATGCCCAAGTGAAAGTGTGAGAAATAACGAACTGGTAGATTTGGCTGACGTCTTTGTTGCTACTGTGCCCTGGAGCTTTTTATATTTGTGTCTAGAATCACACTTGTTCTTCGGATACGAATCCACAACAGTAGCGATAGTTCATATTAAGTTCTGATGTTGACATAATTGGGAGTCAATATAACTGCTCAGGTTTTGAAAGAATAAACGCATGCCTTAAACTATGATATGTGCCACACCATTGGCAAATTGCAGAAGTCATTGTTATACCTAAACAAGGTAAGCCACCAACAGAAAAAACATCCTACAGACTTATATCGCTTATACCAATCATGGCAAAAGTTTTTGAAAAACTGCTCTTGAAAAGGCCAAGGAAAATAAGAGAAGAAAGAAATAAACATTCCGTGATAGACCAAGTGCATCGAATTACGGATGTTGTGAAAAAGGCACTCTTGAAGAAAAACAACGATGCTTGGCTATATTCTTAGATTTTTCTAAAGCTTTTGACAAGGTTTAGCACTTGGGACTTGAGTACAAACTGCATAGGGACCTTCCCAGTCAGCCTTTTTGAGCACAAATTAACTGAACTAAGAGCGAGAAATTAATTTTTCTTTTCAAAGATGCCAGTTTGTCTCTCGTAAAAAATACTGTTATTGATTTCTCTTGCAGAGCTGTAGCAGTTTCGTTGGTCTTCTCGAAAATGTCTGCAAGATAAGCTAATTTCGTAATCCATTGCTCATCTGCAATACATTTTCCCTAATTAATGATGTTTTTACTCATGAAACAGTTAATGACCTTCAAGTTCACACTTCAATTAAAGAATATAAACTTAAAAAAAAAAAAAAAATTGTTCAAATTTTTATTTGTAGAAATTTTTATTTTTTTTCTTTTATTGTTTGTATTTTACTGTTTATACTTCAAGAAATTTGTGGAACTCTGAAAACTCTCCAGCGGAATCCCAGGGTTCCGCGGAACACACTTTGGAAATCGGTGCTTCGGAGTACGATACTAGCTAGTGTACCAAAAGGAAGTGTCCTAGGGACCAACCCTGTACCTGTGGCCATCAACGCTATCATGGCCAGCTTTGCTGATGATACTGCAATATTGGTGCCAGATAAATCCGTTACAAAGGCTTCACAAAAATTGCAAAATGCAGTCGATAAAGTTAGTAATTGGACGCAAATTAAACAAAACAAAGTCAAAGCATATCAACTTTACAAACAAAAACATAAATAGTGTTCAAATTCTTGTAAATAGTACGCACTACCTTACTAGCACAAACTGAGCACAACTAAGCACAATTTATTTTTTAAGAAAAATTTAAAACTTAAAAAAAATCATAAATTAGTTTTCATTAGTTGTCATTTTTAAGAAATTACGAAATTAAAAAAAATTAATTCGTAAAATTTGGTACCCTTGGTACGATTTTTTCTTTAAATACGTCACATGGCAATGGCAGCACAAGTTGGGCACATTACATCACAAACTTTTCTTTTTTGAAAATTTAAAATGGTGGTGCTAACTTCACGCACATCAAATTTTACCAAGTACCTATAGTTACTTATACATAGTGTTGTTACGGTAAGATTTACCGCAACAAAAACCTCTCTTCGATCGGTTCTTGAAACCATCTTCCGACTATGTTGTTTGGTCATAGTCTAACTCTCGTTGTCTGTTTTCCCCTCCACCCCAAACCAATCCCATTTTTCGACCCACAATTTTGTATCCGTTGTCCTCTGGGAGCTTGAGAGTTGCTCGGGGAGGATGACAAAACTAGGTTCATCGTATATCTTAATTCTTTCGTGTTGAGCCAGCGGATGGGCTGGAGGCTCACACGCCATCTGTACTTTGAGCTAAGAGCTTACCGAAACCTGAAATTGGAAACATACACGGCACACTTAATGTGGATTTCGAGCAACGCAACATCAACATAAACTTAACTTTTATCTTTTTAAACACGGCGCCAAGCCCGGCCTAAATGTTAAACCTCCACTTTAATTTTAACTTTAAATAAACATCGACCGCTTAAAAGAATGGAACGCTAAACGCTATCCCTTCATTTACCAAATCTGCACAAAGGTCCACCGAATAGTAGATTGCGCGATAGTTAGTTTGCTTAAAGTTTTTGGCTTCCTCCTTCATTTCCTAAAAAAAGTTTAGAAAATTGTTAAAAGAAATTATTTGTCTTCTTCGAATAATTTTCAAAAAGTAAGAAATGTAGAATAGCTGACAGAATGCTCAGAATTATGTTTTCAACTTTTTATAGTTTTTTAATTCTTTTCTCAAAGTATAGATTATTGTGAATATGTCTTGCTCCGGCCTTGGATTCGTCAAGTTTTGGGACAACGCCAACAACTTGGGGAATCCTTTGAATGTGTGTTTCGTTGGAACTCAACCTCGGAGTGGAACCGTAACAGAGTTCCACGAAAACCATACGAATGCGTGTGAGAATGTGTGAGTGAAAGAGAGGCCGGCAGATGACAAAGGCTAGGCAGAAACAATCACTTCTTGGTTGACTTGAATAGCCGAAAGAGGTTTTGTTGAAATTTTAAGAAAGGAGAAAGAAAAAAATATAGAAAGCTGGAAAATTTAGAAATTATAATTTTGGTAAATTTTAAAAAAGTTGTTTGAGAATTGTTTGAAGAAGGTGTTATAGTGAAGTGAAAAATTCGCTTTTAAGAAGGAGTTTTAAAAAGAAGATAGAAATTGAGGTTTTGTCAGAACGGGGCGAACATATAGCAGGAAAAGTAAGAGGAAGAGGAAAAGGAGTTCATAAAGAAAAGATAAGTTGAGTGATATAGTTTATTTTCTTATATTCGTTTGGAAGAAGTTTTTTTTTAAATATATTCGTTTGACCTTTGCATTTCGATTATAAAATCTCAAGATTCTGAGACTCGTGACCCCCTGGTAAAGTAGTTTCCTTTGTTCTTTTATTTCGGGACCGGTGATAGCGGTCCATTCTTGCGGTTTCGGTTTTCTTTGTTTTGCTTTACTACTGTTCTCTTATTACTTTTGCTAATTTGCTTTAATTGTTCTTCGAACAATTATTTATTCTGTGTTCATTTTTATCTTGAAAAGTTTCTGGGTTTTAATCCAGGCGAAAGCCACGGTTTCCCAGACATTTTTGTTTAATAAACTTTTAAACTCCCCATCAGGGATTCAAATCTTTGTGTTTTCCTTCAATAAATTTGAAGAAGAATTTTCAGCTACCGGTCAAGGCAAACGACCTTTCCTTCAATAAATTTGAAGAAGAATTTTCAGCTACCGGTCAAGGCAAACGACCATAAAAAGTTTCCTGGCGCCCACCCTATAGCGTAAGTACGCCACCACTGTACTTACCTTCATTTAATTTACCCTTTTTTACCATCGTAATTTCTTTTTATTCGACCCAAATTGTTTAATTTTTTTTTATTCGCATATAAATTCGGCGAACCCACCCCCAGCTGACTAGCCGGTTGGCTGCATCGTAGTTGCAGTTGTTGTTGCAGTATTTTGTTTTATCTCTATTCTCCCATCCTTCTTTGATCATTTGACAGTTTGGTCATTTCGATCATATTTTTCCCGTGTGCCGGTTGCACAAATTTATTATTTAATTAACTTCGTTTGTTTATTTATCATTTTGATTGGATTCGCATAATCCAGAGTTCGCGGTTTTCAAGTTAATTTGTCTCCTAATCGTCCTAAAATAATCATAAATTCGGTCATAAAAATATTGCAACAGTGTTAAAAACGTAATTTTTTTTGTTATTTTACTTAAACTCTGAATCTCTTCTTTAAAAAAGATTAAAAATGGCAAGGTTATGTTAATTCAATATCAGGGTTCCCCTGATGAAAAAAAATATAGGTCCCCGTTTTCATATAATTATACCACTGTCATTGTGTACAGGGATGCGTTCACTTACCAACACGATGGATGTTATTGCATTCAATAATTCAGTAAGTAAATAAATAAATGATAAAATAATTATAGGAAAACACGATGGTTGATTAAAATCCCTCTAAAATCAGCACTCCAATAATAAGAACAAATCCAAGCATCACCATTGTTGTTTTACGTCTTGAAAGGAAAGCTTCAAAGTTTTAATAAATTCAATGTTGTTATTAGTTTTTAATTTTTTTATTAAGTTTTTCCACGATTTTTTTTTTTATTTTTGCTTTCACATTCACAATTTAAATTTTCGTGATTTTTATATCGTTATGGGTTTTCTTAAGTTGTTTTCGTCTTGTTTCCTAGCTTATAATGATAATGATTAGTTAAACTAATTTTTGTTTCAATTTTAATATCTAACTGATCTTAAAGTAATACTTTATATAATTATTTATATATATTTATATATAAACACTCTTATGTAAACATAACTCTTTTGTTTTATATTCTAACATTTTTTTTGTTGATGGTGGAAAGATATTTACAATTTATTTAAATATTAACTTATTAAGTTACAATTTTTAATTTTTAAGATATAGGTTGTTTAATACAAATATTAGGAGATTAAACCTAAACTCGAGTTCTTTTTTCGAAAACACATTTTTGTATATAACGTTTTAATAATTGTATTTTTTTTTTATTTTTTTAACTTTTACATTTGCTTAGGTCTCGCAAATTCAGTCTTTGGAAGATTTACTCTTTGTTCACATTGTTTTTTTGTTGCTATTTTGGTACCTACTGATTTAATTGAATTGGAGTTAAAAAAATAAGAATAATATTACATAACACATTTTACAGATCTCTATTTTATATTAATTTAAGAATTCTGAAACACGATTGCATTTTAACAAAGAAAAAATAAATTATAAAGTGAAACTTCCATTTTGGCTAAATTGTTTTTGTTTTTTATGTAAATTTTTTTTCAATGTCGAAATTTTTGGTACGTATTTTAATTTTTCTTCGCGTGGTCTCATTTTATTATATTAGCTTATATTTTGTATGATTCGGTTAATGGATTGAAAAAGGTAGAGTTTTTTTTTTTTGTTTACAAAATATATAAAAGGACTATATGAGCACACATTTCAACTTCGAGTATTATTTCATAATAATATTGTTTTTCTAGAATCATTTTGAGTTTTGGTTTTTTGGTAGAAGAAGATCCATTTAAAAGAACACAATGAAATTTATAAGGGATATACCTACAAGTGTTTATATTTTTACGCATCTTTTAGTCTACATACTACTTTAAAAGTTACTTTTAATATAAATGTTACCTATATTAAAAATTCAAACTTTTAACAAGCGTTTAAAAAAATGAAACCTTAACAAAATGGCGTAGAATTTAAAATATTCAACCTTAGCTTAAAATCAAGAAATTGTTAATTTTAAGCATTTTAGGGGAGCTAGAAAACCTTTGTTAAAAACACAAAGCCACAACTCAAAAAATTAGACTGAAATCAATAATTGATCTTGAGCCCACTTTGGGGCAAACCCCCTATTTTTTTAAATATTTAGTAATTTTATTTTTTAACTTATTTTAAATTTAATTAAAAGCTAAAATAAAATTAAAATAGCGAACTCTTTAAACTCGTATGATGGACTTTTTCACACTTTAAGAGATTTGGTTTCCAATAGCTTAAAGGGCACTATATTGTTCCATAGTAAAAGGTAAATTTATATAAGATCTAGAATTTCAATTTCCAAATTTGTAGAAATTTTAGATGCATAACTTACATACCAAATTGAAAACAAAACGATACCAGGGTATTAAATCAATATAAAAATAGCCTAATAAAGAATTATTGCTAGGTCTTTTATTAATAAACACAAAGTAGGCATGAATTATCTCCGTGTGAATTTTTAGTTAGTTGATGTCAATTAATTTCTTATAAATTCCTTGAAGGAAGAAGTTGAAGACAGAAGTAACTTAAGAATAATTTATATGAAAACAAATCAAAATTGCCCTTATAACAGGTAAAGAACAAACATACTGCAAAATATTTGACCCGGACACTTTTGAGGGCGTTTTTGACAAAAAAAATCTTTTACATAGTTTCCAAAAAAAAAAAAAAAATGATACCTAGAAAAAAATATGTAGGAAATGCCCCTTTTAAAAATTAGCTCATAGAAAGGTTTTTACCACTCCCATTTGTAAGGACCATATTGGACATTGGAGAGGTTGTATAGCTTTTTCCATAATTTAGACTTTAGAGCAAAGATTTTAAATTTCATAAAAAAACGTAATTCAATATGTAATTCTTTGTTTTTGAGAGTCTTAAGACATAAACTTGGTGTTTTGAAGGTTCGCAGATATTAGCAGCAAATTTTGTTTGTATATACAACATGATGGTTCAGTGTTAAATATCTTCTATAAGTCTGATCGGGAAAGATCAGAGCATTAAGTTTTTCTTAGTTGAATTTGACTTAAAAAAAAAGTACCGATACATTCGAGCAAAAAAAAATTCCAACTATCATAACTTTATTTTCTAAAATTTTTAATTTTGCCTTACCTGTTTCCATCGCTGCCCTACCTTAAATTCGATTCTAGCTACGGCTCTGACCAAGTCTCTGTTAACCTTTCAGCAACTCAGGCACCAGCACCAAGTGCAGAGGACCAGTGAACTGCCAACAAGCCATCAGAATTGCCACCACTGATGTGCGTTTCACTAGGTGACGACAACGAACCCCCTGGTTCGGTGAGGAATGCCGACTTGCGCATACAGCAAAGAATGAGTCCTACCAATCAATGCCGAGAACTAGAACCATAGCTACTGACATTGTATTCCGGGAGCTCTCTGGGAAAAAGCCAAGGGAGGACGCTGAATTCTCAGGAGGAAAAAGAAAGAGCATGCGAAGCGGGCCGTCTATTGAGGACTGTAGCAGTAGGGGGGATGTGCGAAAGTTCTACTGAAGAGTGGGGCAATCAACAACGGGCTACAAAGCCAGAACGGAAGACGAGACGAGAGTGGGAGTATGGTTCTTAGGATCTGGAAACAACACTTTTCAAGACTGCTTAGCGGTGAAGATGGCCAAAATTTCGCTGTTAGACAGAACAATCCATTCAACCTGGATGAAGCACGATGGTCAAAATTTTTGTCCACCCGACCATAATGAAGTGCGGTTAGCGATAGCCAAGCTTAAAATGTACAAGGCTGCTGGTGCAGCCAAGCAGTTCAAAGAAGGGGAGAGGACTTGAAAGGGATAAGTATACACAGAATTATCACCAAAAATTTGGTCTCCTCAACGTCGAGTACGTAATCCTACCATCTGAACAGTGTGGTCGCTTAAAACCGTTTATGGCCCATTGCGGCCATCGCCCATATCAGTATGGTTTCAGGTCAAGCAGATCAACTGTCGATCAAATGTTCACACTCCGACAGATTTTGGAAAGAAACCCAGGAGTTTCAAATCGATACACACCAACTCCTTATCGATTTCAAAGTCGCATAGCGTAGATACAGACCATCAATACAGAGCCATGTCGCATCTCGACATCCCTGCCAAACTCGTCCACCTGTGCAGGATGACGATAGACAAATCTTGCTGCTCCATCAAAGTTGGCAAGAACAACACCGAACCCTTTGATGTCGATAAAGGTTTCAGCAAGGAGACGCATTATCATAAAACCTGCTTAACATCATTCTTGAAGCAACTGTACGCTACTCGCCAGTCAACAACAGAGGTACAATTTTTCAAAAGTTCGTTCAACTACTTGCTTATGCAGATGATTATTCACACCAAAGAGTGCATTTATATTGATGTAACTGCAACCGGTAGTTGGAAACTGTCTTCGTGTTGTTCAACAGCCTTAATATATCAATTTTGTTTATAAGCACACCTATTGATCCAAAAAATGTGCCTCCTCATTATCACTGAACAAAATTCAGTGCGAAAATGGCGGATCTTAATTTTTAACGAACACCGATTTTAGAAAACGCGATTTCAAAAGAATATAACTCCCTCTTGCTTCCTGCTGCTTCAGTGCTGTGTGAAGTCAGAACCTCGACCTTAAAATTGCTGGGTTTTATGTACAGGATACGTATGTCCACGTTTGTCCAACCATTAAAATAGTTTTTTTTTCTAAGAGAATAATCGACATTTCTTTTTTTATAGCAAGCCTTGAAGAATAAAAAAGTCCTCTACCATCCCCAAATGAAATCATAGGGGGTTGTGAGGTGAACTGCGTTCGTTCGTCCACCTGAAAATCCATGAAAATAACTCAACTATTCTTTTTGTAGGCAACAAAAGGTGTCCAACGCCCCAACTGAAATCATAGGGGGCGGAGTGAATAGTGTGTTTTTGCCCACCGGCAATACAAAAATCGTTTGTCCACGCCAACTAAATTAAAATTACAATTAAAATTAAAATTAAAATTGAAATTAAAATTAAAATTAAAATTAAAATTAAAATTAAAATTAAAATTAAAATTAAAATTAAAATTAAAATTAAAATTAAAATTAAAATTAAAATTAAAATTAAAATTAAAATTAAAATTAAAATTAAAATTAAAATTAAAATTGAAATTAAAATTAAAATTAAAATTAAAATTAAAATTAAAATTAAAATTAAAATTAAAATTAAAATTAAAATTAAAATTAAAATTAAAATTAAAATTAAAATTAAAATTAAAATTGAAATTAAAATTAAAATTAAAATTAAAATAAAATTAAAATTAAAATTAAAATTAAAATTAAAATTAAAATTAAAATTAAAATTAAAATTAAAATTAAAATTAAAATTAAAATTAAAATTAAAATTAAAATTAAAATTAAAATTAAAATTAAAATTAAAATTAAAATTAAAATTAAAATTAAAATTAAAATTAAAATTAAAATTAAAATTAAAATTAAAATCAAATTAAATTAAATTAAATTAAATTAAATTAAAATAAATAAAAATAAGTTGAAATACAAAAAATGTTCGTCCCTCAGATATTCGACTTTTCTTTTTTTACAGGGAGCTTCGAAAAACCAAGAGATCCTCTAGCATCAATCCAAATGAAATCATATGGGATTGGGGTAGGTTGCGTTCGTTTTTCTACCAGGTCCCCTTGAAAATCCATGTCAAAATTTGTATGTTCACCCCAGGACAAAAGAGTATTCCACTTTATTTTTTGTTGGTAAAATCAAAAAATTCCTTCAAGCCCCAATTGAAATCTTAGGGTGACAGAGTTAATTATGTTCGGTTGTCCACCCTTCCGGCTCAATATGAGAGTTCATATAAAATATCGTTTTTTCAGCCCCCATTGTGAATAAAAGTCGAATATTTTTTCCTGGGGTGGACAAACAATTTTTTTCATGGATTTTCGAGAGGAGCCAGTGGACAAACAAACGAAATCTGCTCCAACCCCTTTAATATAATAAGGGGGTAGTAGAGGACTTTTTTGTTTTTCGAGGCCTGCTATTGTTAAATAAAAGTAGAATATTTCTTTCCTGGGGGTGGACAAACGATTTTGATGGGTGGACAAATATACAAAAAAAATACGGACAAACGAATCCGATAAACAAAAACAAAGATCAGGGTTCTGACTTCACATAGCTTCAAGTGCTTTAAGTTGTAGCCTTTTCAGTTTTCCAATTTGAGAAAACCAAAGTATTTCATCCGAAATATAGAAGTTAATAAATGCTTTATAAAAAAACACATACGGAAGCCGAAAACTTCTTCAACAATTCTGACTGATGTAGGGTGCATGCTATTCACCAGATTTATACCTTAAGGTTAGGAGGTTTTGGCAAGCTAAAATATTTATTCGAGATTTTGTCCATGAGGCTCTTTTTGTTCTCTTTATGATGCACTTACAAGTAGTACCTTTAGCTATTGATTCTCAAAAATCTTCCCAGTTAAAGTTTTAATTTTAGTAATTTTCTGACATATGACAAGTTGCATACCCTAATATTGGTCCTAAAGTTTGTTTAACCTTTGTTTAAAGCAAAAAAAAAAAAAAAAAAAAAACAGAAAAATATCTGCAAAACAATGTACATAGGTATACTCTTTTGGCTCTTCTTCACTAAACACTGAATTTATTAAAAGTTTTTATATTTACAATTTATCAACTCAAAATTATAGAAAATATGTATTTTACAGATTTCTACCTATAAACTTTTGACAAGAAGTATATAATGAAGTATGTTGTATGTGACAATAATTTGACTAACAGTATTCACCCCTAAAAAATTCACAATAATTTTCTTTAACTCACTACTCTTAGGTTATAATAATTTATACAATCGAAATCTATCTTCATTTTTTCTTTAAATAAATTTGTCTATAAAAGCTAAGAACAAAACCTGTACAAATTAAAATGTATGTATTCCTAAACAAATTAAGTTAATAATTAATTACAAATCACATTTAAAACGTACGGTTAATTAATGTCACACTCTCAGTTCATCCATGATACTTTGGTTCGTCTGATTACTTTGGTTGGTCATGGTCATGCCAGACTGTTTCATGCAACTTTTTTTTGTTAACGTTCCACACTGATTGCCCATAACTTGTAAGGCATGAGAGGGTGGCATCATTCCTCCGCCACCACCGCCACCTCCTCCACCGTCTGGGACGGATTTCATGTGTTTCGGTGGAGGTGGCGCTCTATGTGGAATGTCGGCAAATTCTGGTGGAGGCAGCTGATGGTGTTGCATGGGATGGTGGTGGCCTAATATTGTTCCTGGATCACTTTTTGTGTGTATTGTTAGAGTTTCCAAGTCACCGCAAATGTTATTAGGCATTTGACCATTCTCGTTGCGCTTTTTCGTTTGATTTCGGGGCTCGTTCAATCGAGTCTTGTCTCTTTGGTAGTAGACACCGGCAAAGATAAGGACGTTCAGAATTAGGAGACTACAGCCGATCGCTATTGTGACACTAAGTGCTGTGCTATAGGCAGCGAAGCCATCCTCTTGCGGGGATGTTGTACTGTGGCCACCCGGACCTCCGCCTTCGTCCATCAAATCCATTGGATCCAGTGAGTGAGGAACTTTTTGGTTATACCGACTGCTGGAGCTGTTGTTGTGGTGCAACGAGGACGACGGTGATGATAAATTGAGTAGAGAAAATACTTGGGACGTGAATATGGTGTAGTTTGATTGTGTTCGACCACCCAGGGGGGGATTTAATGGTTTAACTGTTGGCTCTGCTTGTTGCGCTGCAATAGGATCATCATCGTCAAGCTGATGATGCGATGCGGGCACATCATCACCACCCGGCTTATGTAAATCTGGTATTAAGTTCAGCCAGAACGATAATCGGTGCGCTCGATAATGGTTTTTTAATTTCGGTTTTGTATCTGTAAACGAGAAAAAGCAGTGTGTGAGTGACAGCGAGAAATGAGACTCAAAATTGGTTTGAAAATCGTTGTGGCTTTGTTTTGTGGACATGAAATATATTAAATTTATGATCTGATAAGAGAATTAAGTAGCTTTAGTTTTTTTTTAATCAAACTTAAAAGATTACATAGGAACGTTAATATTATGACAAAAAAAAATCCAATTTCAGCTTAGAACTACAAAAAAGAAATAACCTCATGGTTTTTATTCTTTCTTCTCAGCAAGTGTAACTTTTTAGGTTCCGAAGAGTATTAGTTCTTAAGTATTGTTTGTTAGCATGTTATAAAATATTTATTGAAAATAATAGGAGTCTATTTCGGTGGTAATAAGGGTTAAGAGATAACTCATTAGAACAATTTATCTATGAAGAAGACTATGCAGAAAGCTATTAGATAGAACACTATAGGTAATCATCATTGGAAGGGCTGTAAATGCAGTCGTCCTACAAGACCACCAGGTTTCTTCTCTCTCCGTATATCGGTGGGCAAACCACATAGGTGTACCTATTTTACTTTTCAGTTTGGTTTTTTTTTTCGTCAGTTTGGCAAATTGAGGGTTAGGTATTTGTAGTTTCATTGGGGATTATATTCCATAGGCACATGACCACAGAATTCAATACTTCAATCGTTGGTAACATTTTGACATTCTGATTGTGATTGTGCATATCAATGTGATATTATAGACACTTCTTGTGTCTCTAAAATGTCTGTCATACTACATTTATACAGAAATTCGTTTTTAGGACTTTATGTATACATTTTGATTTTAAGTGGTTTACCTAAATGGCACCATTCAGAACTTCTGCAATGAACATATTTGCACTTAGGAAACCAATGGTATGCGACAAACTGCAGGTAGTTATCAAAAAGGTTACAAACAAATATAAAGCAATGATTTCCAAGAAACTGTCAATTTGTCTTGGCAACATTTTACTTTATGAGTAATTGATTGACACCGCATTAAAGTAGAAAATCCTGGTAAAAATTGGTACCATCGTGAAACTTGGTGAAAACGTTTCATGTACCATGGAGAATGAAGAATCAAAAAAGTCTATAAAGATATTTCACATGGAAGGGTATTTTTTTTTTTTTTTTGAGGGGAGAGGGGGGGAAATTGTGGTGTATCAAACGGAAAAATTAACCTTGGTACAACTTAATTATTTGACACATGTTTTTAAGTAGTTTTAAATGCTGAATCAAATGACATAAGAACAGAGTCGATCCGGCCTCTATGAAGAAAGTTTTTGTAATTTTTAAGTAAGGATAACAATATTTTCGATGTTCAAAAGGTAGACACGGTGCATTCAAGAAGACAGAAGCGTCAAAAAGCTTTATTACAAGCAAACCTCTGTCTATCAACTCTTACTCTCATCTCCCCGTGGTGAACATCGCGTGCCTAGTTCCTTAAACTTAAGATGGGGTTCAATTACCTGTTGACGGTTTTAGGCAAAAGCAAACGAGAGAGGGTGGGGGGGGGAATGTTCCCACATAGTGAATACCTTAAATGGGTTACTACGACATCTTCGTGGCTCAGGCCTGCAAGGAGCTGTTCATTCGGCTCCCCACCCTTGGAGTTATACTAAGGGTCTGGGCCTTTAGGTTGGGGGTTGTGCGTCAGGGTAACAATGGTTCCGAAACAAAAAGAAAACTCAGATATGGATGATTTTAATCTTGACAAAACCAGCAAACGCAACAAGGACAATAAATTTTGGATCTGCACGTGGAAAGACCGGACCTTAAACAGACCACGTGCAGCCAAACAATTAATGGAGAACCTATAGATAGGCTAAAGGCTGATGGGATGGAAAGGGCATGATGAAGTCATGTGACATCTACTTTGGCGGATGCTGCAAAGAGCAGTGTCAGCGGCCCTTGTTGTGGTTTTATGCTAAGAAGGCAAGGAGAAGATTTCAGTAAGAAGTTTTGGGCTTCAGAAATGTAAGCGACCACCTGTTCACAGTCCGCATCAAAGCAAAATTCCAAAAAAACATCGCTTTGATCTATACCCACGCCCCAACGGAAGACAAAGATGACTCAACCAAGGATATTTATACGATTTACTCAAGAATACGTATGATAGGTGCTTGAAGTACGACGTCAAGATCATTCTTGGCGACTTCAACGCCAAAATCGGAAAGGAGGGCATTTTTGAATCGATAGTCGAAAGGACACAGCCTGCACGACAACACTTCTGGTAACGGAGCTGATTGACTTTGCGGCGGGGCGAAATTTCATCAAAGCTAGCACTCGATTCCCATACCTCAATATACACATAGAGTCGTGGCAGTCTCCGGATCAAAGAACCGTCAACTAGATTCATCATGTTGCGATACACACCAGAAATTCTTCCAGTATCCTAGATATTCCAACATTGCAAGGTGCCAATATTGACTCGGATCATAAATTGGTTGTAGCTCAAGTACGTATGCTAATATATATGACGCCACAACACAAGGCGGATGCTGTGAAAAGATTTGATGTCGTGAAGTTATAATCACAAGAGATCACCAGGACCTTTGCTGACCAAGTCTCTCTTAACTTTTCAGCTAGTCCGCCACTAGCAACAGCTGCAGAGGATCAGTGAAAACACAGCCAACAAGCTATTAGAAGTGCCGCCACTGATGCGCAGGGTCACTAGGCGACCACAACGAAACCACTGGTTCGTTGAAGAATTCCGGCTGGTGCATACAACAAAGAATGAGGCCTACCAGCCCGGGAGCTCTACGGGCAAAAACAAAGGAAGGAACGCTGACTTCTTATGAGGGGGAAAAAAAAGAGAGCATGCAAAGCGGGTGGTCGAGTCTATTGAGGACTTTAGCAATAGGGGATGTTCAAAAGTTCTACCTAAGGGTGAGGCAATCTACCCAGGTCTACAAGGCCGGAACTGAAGCCTGCCGATACGAGAGTGGGAATATGGTGCTGAGGATCTGGAAACAACACTTTTCTAGACAGAACGATCCATTCAACAGTTCCAGTAGGTTAAACTACTTAATTCAATTCATGGACGACGATATGATCAAAATGGCCTAAATGAAGTGCGGTTAGCGATATAAGCTTAAAGCGTACAAGGCTACTGGTGCACATAGCCTACCAGCCGAGCTATTCAAAGGAGGGGCAGATGACCTGGTAGGGAGTATACACTGAATTATCTCCTTAATTTGATCGGATGAAAGTATGTCCGATGAATGAAACCTCAGTACATTGTGCCCCATCCACGAGAAAGGAGGTACTCTGACCTGAGCCAATTACAGAGGTATAAGCCTCCTCAACGCCGAATACGAAATCCTGTCACCTCTACTCTGTGATCGCTTTTGTCAACGATTCGATCGGCCCCTATCAGTGTGGTTTTAGGTCGAGCAAATCAACCGTCAAACAAATCTTCACACTCCGACAGATTTAGGAAAAAACATAGGAGTTTCAAATCGCTGCACACCATCTCTTTATTGATTTCAAAGTCACATATGATAGCGTAGACAGAGACGAGCTATACAGAGCTATGTCACATCTCGGCATCTTTGCCAAACTCCCGCTTGTGCAGGATGACGAAGTATATGCTATCAACGTGAAAGGAATCTCAACATTGTCGACTTGGCAAGGACTTTTTCTACCTGGGCTTCAATATTACATCGCAAAATGAAATCAGTGCAGAGATCAAACGAAGAATTGCTCTTGCCAACCGCTGTTTCTTTGGGCAAAGAAGGCATTTGAGTAGTAAAGGCCCCTCTCAAAGAACCAAGGACACCTTATATAAGACTCTAACTAATCATCCCGGTCTTGCTGTATGGGGCAGAAGCATGGACCCTATCCAAAACGGATGAGAATCTGCTTGGGTGCTTCGAAAGGAAAATTCTTCGGGTAATCTTCGGTCCAGTCTGTATCGATGGAGTATGGAGGAGAACATTTATCAACGAGCTGTACGGGCATTACAGCGACCTGGTCAAAAAGCTGAACATACAAGGGCTGATGAGATGGCTGAGACACGTGGAGCGTATGGACACCGACGCACCAGCCCGACGAGTTTTCGAATCTACCAACCGCTGTTTCTTCGGGCAAAGAAGATGGTCTACACAGCAGAGGAAGACCCCACCTCAGGTGGTGCACACAAGTGGAGAACGACTTATAGTGCGTAACTGGAGGCAGCTAGCTAGCGACGGAGCTTGTTGGTTAAGGCCGTAGTCCACCCTGGACTGTGAGTGCTATCTAAAGTAAAGTAAAGCAAGTAAGAGTGGGGTGGGACAGCTAGTAAAATAAATAAGATTTTCTTAAATGAAAACAGAATCAATGTTTATACAAAGTTTTTCCTATTTTTAATGTTTGTAGAGATATGATGACTTTAAACTATTTATAATCAGTAAGACATCTGGGAAAAAGCATTGAACCTAATCGTTTTTATTTTTTTTTTTTTTGCCAAAGTTGTCATTTAGTTTTGCATTATTTTGTTTTATCTCATGTTTTTTTCAATTTCTTATATTTAATATTTAAATATTTAAATTAAATAATAAAAAAAAAATCATAAATCGTGAACAAATTCCATGAGGTTAGATATTTTCACCAAAAATCGACTCCACTCTCAAACAAACAACATTAAAAACGAAAACTTTTAAAACAGTTCATTAATCAACATTAAAACTTACCAAAATTTAAATATTTTTTGTGTACACTTTCGTATGCAGTCCATTCGACAGTCTTGTACCTGCTTCTTTCTTGCCTACTACCATGTTCCCCTTCCATCTGCTCATTTGGATTCCTTTTATTTTTTGATGCAAAAAGAGAAGATCAAAGAAACAACAAACATAACACAGTCACAATTAAGAGTCTGTTTTTGGGGAAGCTCTGAATAAAAACTTACCCTTTTCTTACGAAATTGGACCAATATAGCATTACAATTTCCGAAAGACCAATTTCAGACTTTGTGTAGTTTCTACTGAAGTGGTGGAATCCACCCACTAGGGGCGCTCCAAAAACGTACGGCAGCTCCTCACCGTGAATACATCCTTGTCTCTAAAAGCAAATGAAAAGTAAAACAAAATTTATATTTTAAATGACTTTGAATTGTATGTACAATTGTGTTGCAGGAATGTTCAAATCCAATGACTGTTATCCTTGTTTTAGAAATAAAGGTTTACTCGTCTTCATGTTATGGTAGACTTGTATACTTTTGTTGGTACACACACAAAGTACCTACAGTTCAATTCGGTTTCGGTTTGGTTACGACCGACGCAAACAGAATTTCACTATTAATTTCACAATAAGGCATGTGCCAAAATTAAATAAAATTCAAAGGATCGATTTCTTGTATCTTGGGCCAAAAAATACATAAAATCAAATGCAAGCATATTAGAACGATAATTGGAAAATTCGATACCAAATATAGTACGACGTCGTCGTAGAGTTTTGGCAATATCCTCAAGCATGTTTGCAGAATGTTTCACTATGGGATCTCTTCGGAAGGATGAGTTTTCATGCCTCCTCTGTAATTGGGAAATTATTGTTGATTCGACACAATATCTGATGTCGTGCGGTGAACCTAGAGGTCTAGGTAGCTAGGCGGAAAATAGTAATGTGCATCGAAACATGTAGATTCAAAATTTCCTTCATATGTCTCTAACTCACCAAACCAAAGATTTTGGAGTGTATATAGCTTTCGTCATTTGAATGTGTATGTATTTGTGTGTGTGTGTATACCGTATACCTGTGTGTGGTTTGTTCCAGGATACCACATACAAAGTTCCTTACCTGTGGGAAATCTCCATATTTGGTTTGATAATCGAACACGTACAAATAGGAATTCCTGTGGTCAGCTGAATGCAAATCTACAGTTTGTGCAGCTGGTGCAACAACCTGAGCGTCACTTAGAGCTTCCAATGTTTCATCTCTGTGGGAAGAAAACAAAAACGGGATGGAAATTGTTAAAATACAGAACCAACAAGCAAGAAAATGTTATTGCGAAATTTTTGTTAGATAAGTTCTTCCAATGCACTTCTTGTTGAAATTTCTTTAATACTTGGGTAGGGTGTACACGCATATCCAATTACTTCAACAAAAAGACATTTAACGCAACCAACCAACTCTTCAGAGCTTAGCTCTAATAAACTACTAAAAAATCCCATAATAATGCCTACCCTTATGAGAACTTCGGGTGATTTTTGACCCATTTTGAGGAAGGTATTGGGTTTTCTCTAAGACAACATTTTTTAGGGACTTCATTTTTCATGGCATTTTCTGTAGTTTTGAGTTTCATATATTTAGCGTATCTAGATATATATATAAAAATGAATCCCCGTTTTTTGGTAGGTTTAACAAATGGAGTAAATTTGTTATTTTCAGTTGAATTTTGGTTTTTAAAAATGCCATCAAATAAAAGAAGAGGGAAGCGAACGAATGGTCGAAAAAAAATGTCGACTGAACAAATATATCTACCTATAAATTTATTTGACTGTTAAGATGTCGACTGAAGTTTGATCGACAAAAAAAGTTGACAGTTTAAAATCCAAACTATTTAAAAGTCTGTTCCTTTACTTTGATTTTCTGTGCATTTCTGCGCATTTTAGTCCAAAGTTGTGTCAAAGTTCATATAAAAAAAAATGTTGACACAAGTTTGGACTAAAAATCACAGAAACCCAAAGTAATGATATCGCCCTTAAATGTCGATTGAAAGTTGTCGGCAAAAAAATGTCAACTTATATCCAAAATACAGTAAAATAAAACAGTCAATGAAATTTATACATATGTATGTATTTGTATTTGTCCAGTCGAAATTTTTGTTGTCGACCATTCGTACGCTTCCCCTCTTTGTTTCTTTACTTAATGATAAACTAAAGGCCATAAAAAGCTATTTTGAATCAATAACACTAGTTTACAAAATTTTGGGTCATGGTAGGGTCCTTAGAAAAAATATATTTTCTAGACTAATTTTGGGTCACTGAACACGAAAATCAAAATTATTTTTTTTTTCAAAGAAGCGTTTTCGAGATATGCGCAAAAATCATTTTCTCAGCTATTTTTTCAGATATTCCCATAAATCTCGAAAACTGCATAGTTAATTTACATAAAATGTGTATTTTCTGAATTATGTGATCTGTCTCCTTCCGACGATGTACTGTTTGTATAAGTCGGACTGAAATTTTATAAGTTACAGGCATTAAAAGTTTCAAAAACGAGTATTTTTGAAAATTTTCTAGTTTTTGGTTGCGCCATATGGATAGAAAAAAAAATATTTAAAATAATTTTAGGGACTCAACTGAATAACAATCCTTTTAACTAAGATTTGAGCCAAAGTTTTTCAAAATCGGACGATAAATGTAGAAGTTATTAAATAATTAGTGAAAAAGGGCAATTTAATTTTTTTCAATAAAAGTCATATAAATGTATATAAGGGTGTCTGTTATTTCCCAAAATCATTTTTTAAAATCAGGAACCCCTAAAATCAAAATTCTATGTCCTTAAATAAAGTTTTTGATCACAAAATTTTTGTCTAAGGTGATAAATCGTTGCCTCTTAGGCCATTCTCTTTTCCATACAAAGGAGTATTGAACACACCAAAATCCAAGACCAATAATGGCGTGATATATATCGTTGGAAAGGTATTTTTATGAACTACAATAGTTATAGTTATAGTTAGTTAGTTAAGGAAGTTCATTTCAAATCTCTACGTGAAAAAAGTTATTCGCTAGTTAAGTATAGTTTTTTCACACCAAAATGCGCTGAAACACAATTTTGGCCAGCGAATAACTTTTTTCACATAGAGATTTGAAAAGAACTCTTTTAGTAACTATTGTAGTTCATAAAAATACCTTTCCAACGATATATATCACGTCATTATTGGTCTTGGAGTTTGGTGTGTTCAATACTCCTTCGTATGGAAAAGAGAATGGCCTAAGAGGCAACGATTTATCACCTTAGACAAAAATTTTGTGATCAAAAACTTTATTTAAGGACATAGAATTTTGATTTTAGGGGTTCCTGATTTTAAAAAATGATTTTGGGAAATAACAGACACCTTATATACATACATTTATATGACTTTTATTGAAAAAAATTAAATTGCCCTTTTTCACTAATTATTTAATAACTTCTACATTTATCGTCCGATTTTAAAAAACTTTGGCTCAAATCTTTGCTAAAAAGATTGTTTTTCAGTTGAGTCCCTAAAATTATTTTAAATATTTTTTTTTCTATCCATATGGCGCAACCAAAAACTAGAAATTTTTCAAAAATACTCGTTTTTGAAACTTTGAATGCCTGTAACTTATAAAATTTCAGTCCGACTTATACAAACAGTACATCGTCGGAAGGAGACAGATCACATAATTCAGAAAATACACATTTTATGTAAATTAACTATGCAGTTTTCGAGATTTATTGGAATATCTGAAAAAATAGCAGAGAAAATGATTTTTGCGCATATCTCGAAAACGCTTCTTTGGAAAAAAAAATAATTTTGATTTTCGTGTTCAGTAACCCAAAATTAGTCTAGAAAATATATTTTTTCTAAGGACCCTACCATGACCCAAAATTTTGTAAACTAGTGTAATTCAACAATTCCAATCCTTAATGCTAAGTCTTCTACTTGGCTGATTTATTTCAGTAGTATATACAATTTGTATTATAAAACCTTCTTATATACAGTGGCTCTCAGCTTATTTGCTACAGTGTCTGTTTAGAAATATAAGGCCCTGTAACTTCAAAAGTAAAAGCTGTAGCACCAGAATGTTAATGCTGGTTTGTAAATACACATTTCAGCGACAAACGGTGCAAAATTGGATTCAAAAGAATATTCTTCTGCTTCCCGAAAGGGAGAAGTAGCAATTAAGTAGCACAAAACAACTCACAGCTTATTTGATACAGCAACTTTGTTACACATTAACATCATATTTTCGCATGGATTATGAGCGTTTGTTTTTTTAAATCATTTAGTATGTGATTTTAATTTGTTTAATTGAAATAAATATTTTGATCAAGCAGACCTAATGGTCAAAACCAACTTTTTGAAAAATGAGTCGTAATGCAACATTTTTCAAAGTGAAGTGGTCGTAAAACTTGAATGATATTCCTCAAATTTGATCAATTTGTCAAATTGAGAATCCCTTTAGTGCATCATATTATTAAGCATCACTTTGTTCGTGAGATTCAGTTTGAATATAAAACAAGAAGAGTACTCAACAAACTTCTCAACACAGCTGACGAGTGATAAATTGCCAAGAAAACCTTAGTTAATCCAAAGTTGACGGGTCCAAAATTAGGTTTTAAGTTTTAATATGAATTATGAAAACCATATATTGCGGATACCATCCAGCTTTGCATCGCGAGTATGATTTTAATGAGCGAGTAGTTCATTAGCAGCCATTTATAAGCTAAAAAGTACAAAATACGACAACATGCATTTGTTGAGGAGCATGTTTGAAAGAGGTCTGACTTCTTGAACTCAGTTATTTTTAAGAACGAGTTCAAATACAATATTTATTGATCCATTAAATGTTTGGCTTAAAGCAAATAATGCACTTAAGAAAGTTTACTGAATATTTTCTCAAATTTCTTTTTTTATTTGAAAGTACAATCCTTCCGGTTAATAATGAAAAATAATTTAATTCAAATGGCTGCTTCGCTAAGTGAGCCTGCGATCGACTTAGAGAAGATGCCGATTTTGCCAAAAAAAATCATCTTTTCAGATGAAGCTCATTTTGATCTTGGCGGGTATGTAAACAAGCAAAATTGTCGCATTTGGGGCACAGAAAACCCGCACGCCATTGAAAAGCCGATACACCCAAAACGAGTCACTGTGTGGTGCGGATTTTGGTCCAGAGGCATAATTGGGCCATTTTTCTTCGTGTGGACGTTACAGTCAATGGCGATCGTTATCGGGCCATGTTGAACGAATTTTTGTTTACAAAAATTGAAGAGGAGGATATTGGCAACATTTGGTTTCAACAGGACGGCGCTACGTGCCACACAGCCGAAGCTACACTCCATGTAGTAGTAGCATTTTCAAAAAAAAAAAAGTTATTTGGCGGACCCTTTATTTTGGCCCCTTTTATCAATGTTTGCGTTAAAATTTCGGAGGTTCTTGAGTGTATTGTGCTATTGAAATATGTACCCAAAATCAAAAAAATTTTACATAAAGAGGTCGGACAATCTTGGTATTACTGAAATATTTAATTTTGTCAAAACAACGCCCAGAAGTACAAGGCTGGAAATGTGCAAAACTGGAACATATTAGACTGCATCCACTTGATATTACTGCCAGTTCAGTCACCTGGTATAGAAGTCATTGAAAATATGCATTCTTCGTCTGACCACAACCTTGGGAAACGCAAGATATCAATCAGAAATTATTTGAATTAAGCCATTCTGGATGAATGAACAACTTCACTTCAGGTATTACAATAATGGTATTAAATGAAATGCCAAAAAGACTAAAAGCTCTTGTAAAAGAAAATATCTACCTTACGGAATATAAAAGTTATTACAAAACCTTATAGCTAGTAATTATTACAAGTATGCATTTAACTGTATCAAATAAGCTGTGAGCTGTATTTTGTTACTAAATTGCTTCTCCCCACATTGGAGAAGAAGAGGTGTATTCTCGTGAGCCGAATTTTGCACCGTTTGTCCGTCAAATATATAACAAACGTGCATTAAAATTTTGATGGTAGACCTCCTGTCTTTGCAGTTACAGAGCTCTATATATTTTAAACGGACACTGTATCAAATAAGCCGAGAGCCACTGTAGATAAACAAGCCGTTGAGTTACCATTTTGTCTTTCTTTTTATTTGACTTAAGTAAAGTAACACTGCACTCCATGTATTTTGAGTCGAAACTTTAAGCGATATTTCATTTGGGAGTAATCAAGAGAATCTTATTCATTTAATTATATTTTTATCGCAGTTTAGGTGTCTTTTGTAACAATTTTTTCCCTCCGATATTCGTCGATATTTTCAGAATCGATATTATAGGAGTCGACATTTTTATCAGTCGGATTTTCGAAAGTCAAAATTATGATGGTCGATTTTTTTAATCGGCAATTTAAAAATCGGCAAATCGTACCCAACCCTAACTTACAAACTTGGATCACAGAACTCGCAATCCTGCAAGCTTATAAGACCATGTTAATCTGATGATTAACGCGAAGTTACAAAATAAGGTCGAACGAAATTGATGGAATCGAATTCTACATCGCAAGGTATTTACATTTAAAAATGAAGCCCTTGGATTGTTTTTAGCGAGCGGCCAAGTCAAACTGATGCCATTGGTACCGCCACCAGAGCCACTTCTTTCATTGGTTTCCGGTTATGAGCCAGAATCTATACATTTTTTTGACTCATATCCAGCAATACAATACATAATTGCTTTCAAATGACGTCATTTGGTGCAACAAAGGTTATTCGAGATAATTTTAAGCCAACTTTTAATAAGATAGGCGATATCAGAACAGAAAAGATAAGATTGGCAGATATTAAGGCTAACTTGGTGGGTTTTGCTAATCGAAAAATTTTTTTTTTGTCATTTTAGATCCCATTTGAACCCCTAATCCTAATTGTGATATTTTATTTAGAGAAAAAAAAACAAAACAGAGGGTGATTTTGTTGATTTTATACAAATTCTTACAGTTTAATGCCCATTTATGCTACTTTGACCATTCTTTGGTATACAAAACATACAAATATTATTAGGTTGAGCTAGTATATTTATATGAAATTGAGTCAACAAATCTCCTCACGCACTATGTTGAAATTATTCGTATCGAATGTCAATTTCGTGCTATTATTTGCTTGCGAAATCTGAAAAGGCAGGAGTTCCATTTCCAGGAAATTTAAGGCTTTAATGAATCGCTGTCTTCGCCATATTCTAAAGATTCGCTGGCCACATAATTATCAAACGAAGAATCGTGGCACAGGACAAGCCAAGAGCGGCTGGACGGTCACACACTGAGGAAATTAAACGATGAAATTGCAAAGAAGTCCTTTGAATGCGCAATCCTCAGGGTGCACGGCGGTGGGTTGGAAGACCAAGAACAACATGGAAATCAACAGTCCTAGCAGAAGCAAACTCCAATAGAGAGACTTGGCCATAGTTAAAATATTCATTAGGTGCAGACCGTGAAAAATGGAAACGATTTGTTGGCGATGATGAACGATGATTTTACTTTAGCTGTAAGTTTAAAAGATGAGTAAATAGTTTACAGTTTAATTAGGTGAAACACAAAATTATTTTGGTTGTTGGTTTAGAGTTTCATGCTAAAAAACCCGTTGCTGTCATGGACTTTCATACAAAACAATTGTTTTTGTTTTGCGCGAGAGAAAATAGTTTGGTGAATACAAATTTTTTTAGTGTGCCTGGTTTACACTTCAAAAAATAATTATTCTCCTCACAGAGTTTTTTGCATGAAAATGATTTTTGCATTCAAAAATAATTGTTTTCCATTTGTAGGCAATATATTAATTAAGGGTAGGTTAATGACTCAATGGGTGGCTTAAACCAAGTCAAACAATGTCTTAAATATTATACAAAATTATGTACATAAAAGGGGGAAAATTGCTTAAAACAATTATTTTTTTTTGCGCATGGAACTGTAAACTATGCTTAAAGCTACAGTTATTGTCTTAGACAAAAGAGCTGTTAATTTTCCATATTTTATGATGAGACAAGTAGGTAGGTACCTACTTTTGAGAAAATTCCTTTACAAAATGCTGGCAATAATAAAAAAAGGTTCGGAAAAGGTTAAAAAGTGCGCGATTGTTTTGGCAGAATTTTGAAAGCAGAATTTTGCTAAAAGAATCATGCATCTGCCAGATTTTTGACCCCAGCCCTATTTAATTTACTTCTTGTTACGAGGCAAAACAGTAAATAAGACTTTTTATGGGCTAAGGTTTTTAAATGAAAAATTATTGTTCTTAAACAATTTTTACAAAAAGAAATGAATTTGTCTCGATCCGCCCTTGTTCACATAAATCTTTTTATTCAGCAGTCGAAACAAATGGTAGATCTGTAAGTCAAGACTAATGGAAAACCTAAAGGGCAGGTGCTTAGGTATATATTATTGCTCGTTTACTGTTTTTATTAACGTCACAATTATTCAGTGCTACGCCCCCACAAATGAAGCGACCGAGGAAGACAAAACCGCGTTCTACACTCATCTTAACTCGGTTTACAGTAGTGTTCCGAGAGCCGACATCATAGTCGTTATGGGAGACCTCAATGCCCAAGTCGGTTCAGACAATTACGGACTGGAACGCGTGATGGGAAGAAATGGCTTGGGGTCACGGAATGAAAATGGTGACTTGCTTGTCGACTTTTGTAACGCGAATCGTCTTGTGATAGGTGGGACTGTATTTAAGCATAAGACGTGCAACAAAATTACCTGGGTGCATCCGGATGGTCAAACCGAAAACCAAATTGATCATATCATGATTCAGCAGCGATGGAGGAAGTCTATGTGTGATGTCCGGAGTATAAGAAATGCCGATGTGGGAAGCGACCACCATTTGGTTCTGATGAGTCTCAAACTACGAACCGCTGCCGTACAAAAACCAGCGCAGGATGCAGCAAGGAGCTCAAAATTCATTACGAATGCTTTAAATGACCCCAACATATGTCGAAACTATGTCACCACCCTTAACGACAGAGCCTCGTCATTAAACGGAATCCAGAATTCAACAATTGATGAGATGTGGGGTGAAATTAAAAGTGTTTTTATGGAGGCTGGATCCGAAACTGTACCCAAGCGAACGAGACGTAGAGACTCTTGGATATCCCAAGACACCTGGGATAAGATCGAACTTCGCAAATCGTTGAAAATCCAAATAAATGCTGAAGCAGATGTTCAACGAAAGGCTGACTTGCGAAGAGAGTACCGCATTGCACATAAGATGGTCTATCGCTGTGTGAGACGTGACAAGAGGGTGAAGTTGGATGGACTCGCAGATAATGCGGAAATCGCTGCCAGAAGAGGAGATATCCGGGAATTGTACCAAATAGCCAAAGATGTTATCGGGAAAAAAAGCAACACCAATCATCCTGTAATGGATGTGGATGGCACACTTTTGGTATCAATTGAGGATCAGCTTCGTAGATGGAAGGACCATTTTTGTGCCCTGCTAAATGAGGATTCAGTTGAGCAGAGTGCTGAAGTGCCCCAACTAAACGAGATGCGCAGGTCCTATAGGGGTATTGACATCGAACCCCCGTCAGAATCGGAAATCCAGACATCAATAAATCTCCTCAAAAACAACAAGGCAGCTGGACTGGACGGAATACCAGCTGAATTCCTGAAAGCCGATCCCGTAACAGCGGCTAGTATTTTACATCCGTTGATAAAAAACATTTGGGAAAACGAAAGCTATCCCAGGGATTGGAAGGATGGTGTGATTGTTAAGTTGCCAAAGAAAGGTGACTTAAAGAATTGCAACAATTGGCGTGGTATCACCGTTTTGTCCGTTTTCCCAAAACTAATGGCAACCATCATTCTCGAGCGAATAAAGGAGAGAATCGAGTCTACACTCAAGAGGCATCAAGCTGGCTTCCGCAGTGGTCGATCGTGTGTCGACCATATCAACACCCTGCGTATCGTCCTCGAGCAGTCGATGGAATTTCAATCACCGCTTTACCTCATGTTCGTGGATTTTGAGAAAGCCTTTGATCGAGTTAACCGAGAATGTATATGGAGATCGTTGCTTGGTAGAGGAATTCCACCAAAAATAGTTGCCATTATTAAAGAGTCCTACAACAACGCAAGGTGTTTTGTTTTGCACAACGGGCAGCTATCCGACTCCTTTGTAGTGCAACAGGGTGTGAGACAAGGGGATGTTCTATCGCCAATTCTCTTCCTGCTGGCGATGGACGACGTATTGACGGCCAGTGTAGGTACAGCAGAGCGACAGGGCATTCAATGGAGACCGTTCGAAAGGCTCAGTCATTTAGACTATGCCGATGACATATGTCTACTGGCAAATAACATCAGTGGGCTGAACGGGATGTGCCAAACACTGCAAGTGAAGGGAGAGTCGAGTGGTCTAAGAATAAACAGCAAAAAGACAAAAATAATGCTCACAGGCCGCTCCACACAGCAGCGTATTATTCTACAGGAGACGCCAGTTGAAGTAGTGGAACAGTTCAACTACCTTGGCAGTATTGTCTCGGCAAACGGTGGTACGGATCTGGACGTTAAAAGTAGAATAAATAAAGCTCGTGCTGCCTTCGGTACTCTGTCCCCAATCTGGAAATCAAGTCAAATCTCCTTACGCACTAAGTTGAGATTCTTCGAATCCAATGTCAAATCCGTGCTGTTATATGCTTGTGAAACCTGGAAAGTCACGTCTATCATTTCGAAGAAATTGCAGGCTTTTGTGAATCGCTGTCTTCGCCATATCCTAAAGATTCGGTGGCCACAAATAATATCAAATGAGGAATTGTGGCGCAGGACAAGTCAAGAGCGGCTGGACGTCGACATAAGAAAGCGTAAATGGCGTTGGATTGGTCACACACTGAGGAAACCAAACAATGAAATTGCAAAGCAGTCCTTTGAATGGAATCCTCAGGGTGCACGGCGGGTTGGAAGACCAAGAACAACATGGAAATCAACTGTCTTAGCGGAAGCAGAATCCCAGAGAAAGACGTGGCCACAGCTAAAGTACCTTGCAGCAGACCGTGAAGGATGGAGACGTTTTGTTGACGCCCTATGCCCCAGCCGGGGTTACAGGACACGATGATGATGACTGTTTTTATTGCTTGCCTTTGTTGACTGTTAATATACAATTTTTAAATATTATTGTATTTAAATATTTTGACAACATGTTTGCTAGTTTTTAAAAAAGTTATGTCTTCTTGGTTTAAATCATGTGTCTGGAAGTTATAATTTAAAAAGAAATCTTCCTTATTTACCTGATATTAATTGGATGCTGAACTGGCCGCTCCCAATCCGTATACTCGTTCACAATAGTAGCAAAGATTTCATTTAAATGGTACGTATACGTGTTTCGAACATATGCTTTCAGAATCTTCGATCGTCTATCCGCTTCGATGCCATATTGAACATCTCCCGAATTGAATGAAAAGAAGGCCTCTGCACGTGTTACTCCAGCCATTAGATCATATCTACAAAAAAAATTTAATTAAATTTAAGATTGATGAAATGAAAAATTATTAATGTAGGTTTTTAAGCAAAACATCAATTTTTCTCCAAGCTATATCCATCTTTACTAATTTAGTAGTAGGAGGTGGCCTTATCTTCAACATTCTGATACACATAACTACAAGAAGATTGTCTATCAATTTATAGTTGAATATTGAACAAATCACCTCCCAATTTTTTACATATGTCGATAACTTGATCAAATAGAGCAATTCTGATTCGAATTGAGTATGCCAAAAGACTTGGGAAAAGTATTAACTCTGTTTTCTATTATAAGAAATTTGCTGGCCAGTGTAATTTATAAGTTCAAGGAAATGTACTTTTGGTCTTATCATCATTGTTTCATCATCCCATTAAATGTAAGATGGTTTATAGACTAAAAATATCGTAAGTTCCATTGCTCATGATAAAGGAAGCACCTAAAAGCTAAGACTCCTCTTCCTCTTGTCATTAGATGATATTTTTGAATAACAGAAAATATCTCAATATTACAACGAAAGGATTATTCATCAATCTACAACATCCGGTCCAAATGCCAGTTGTTTGATTGTTTCAATGGTTAATTGCTAAAACATTGCTCCATGTTCCATCTAACCATCATTTTCCTCCTGGTCTTGAAACCACTCTACCAGTTATTTGGAAATAATTAATGAAGACAATTCATAATAATAAATGCGAAGAGAGATGTTTCAAATGTTCAGATAAAATAACCCTCCCTCACCAAATGATTATATATAGACCAGATCCTCTTGTTTTCACCTTAATGAAATATTCATAATAAAATATTGTATTTCATTGCTTGAGTTTTAATGTTTCCCATAGCATGATTTCCTGCTGAAATGATGATTTATTTAAGATACAATAAATGCTAAAGTAAACTTAGTATTTGTCATTTGAAAGAACAAGGAGATAATAATAGACAAAGCAGTTATCCAGTTAAGTATGGTGAGGATGTCATTTAAGTTAAAACAAGCAGCAGTAATAAACATGGGAAATGCTTTTTTCTCTAGAAAATACTTCTTTTTTTTTTGGTGAACCATAATGAGGACGTTAATCGAGAAATTGAAGAATATTATATGAAATATTATATTATTATATGTTTGTGCGAAAAATGAATAAAAAATAATATACATAAGTATAATTTTGGATTGTGTCCTTCATCTATATATTTTCGATACATTGGTAAAACGAGTTCGAGATTAAAGCCAAGTATCTATGAAATGTCGATGTAGAGAAGATTCCGAAACAAGCACCCTCAAATCCAATTCAAACACGATATGTTAAGATTGGATGTATGTATATTTTAAGAAATATATGAGGCTGTGAATGCAAAAGTGATGTTACCCACTTTTTTAATCCCACATTTGTTTAAATTTTAGATATTTCAGAATTACGAATTTAGGGTTTAATGTATTTTGCTACATAAATGTTAAAATACCAAACAAAAGCATCGATTTTGCAAAAAAATGGGTACTCATAATAATGTTTGTCATAATGTACATTACGCAAGAAACAAAATTGTATAGGGCCCTCAAAAACGATATTTTAAAAAAATGTATTCAACGAAAATATGTAGGTGGTTGGATGTAGTAGGAACTGGGGGCCTCGAGCTGTATCTTTTCCTACACATCAAGTGCGTACAATACCTCCAAGTTGGTAGCAGCCGGATACTGGTCTTGGCTTTATGCCAGGACTTGCTAAACTTGTAAGTGCGAATGTTGATCAAGGAAAGAATTGCCACATTAAACCCATGGCCCTACAGATTGGAGGTTAGTGCGTTGGGCTAACGACCCGACCACATTAAAAAAAAACCAATTGTTATGAGAGAGACGCGGGAAGCCTCGGATAACGACCCCCCTCAAATGGCAACCAGACCCGGAACGAAAATGGACTATGATCTACGAGTATGCACCTGGAATGTAAGGACACTCTACACACCAGGTGCTACTCAAAAACTTGAATCTGTCCTCTCGCGGTATAAGGCAGACATTACCGCGATCCAGGAGATACGATGGATAGGATCAGGTATAACGAAAAGAAAAGATTGCGACATTTATTACAGCTGTCACCAAAGACTGCACATGCTAGGATGCGGATTCATCGTGGGAAATCGACTCAGATCGAAAGTCATCGATTTTAAGCCGATAAGCGATCGCCTGGCTGTGATCTGCATCAAAGCTACCTTCCAAAACATCAGCCTAATATGAGGCCGTGAGAGCCATAGTGGCCTAACTGCATTTTTTATTATTTTCAGTAGAGCAAAAATAAGGAACAAATTATTTTCAAACAATTGTAGTTTAAGAAAATTTCAAATATTTGCCGTTTTAAAATAAAGAAACAAAGCTTTGATTTTTTTTTGCAATATTATCAAACATTAAATGGTTTTTGATTTTGTATTAATTATTTTTCAAAATACCGTTATAACTGATCAGACAGGCCACTCTTCTACTCAAGCTTTTAATTTTTTTGTGGTTGGCCTCTCAGTGCAAAAAGTCCTATAACTATGGCATGGAGCCATCAATTCAAAAAATTTAAATGCAGGAATATTGTTTAATAGATACAGATTCAATTTTCGTAATAAACTCAATTTCGATAAAATGGCAGTTAGGCCACTATGGCTCTCACAGCCTCATATGTGCACACGCCCCTACCGATGAAGCTGAGGAGTCTAACAAGGAGGAGTTGTACGACCTCCTGGACGGAGCCTACGGAGCCTGTCCGGAGTACGATGTCAAAGTCGTGCTCGGAGACTTCAATGCTAAAGTCGGAAAGGAAAACATCTTTGGCGGATTAGTTGGAAAGCACAGCCTCCACGAAACGACAACAGACAACGGCTTTCGACTAATCGACTTTGCTGCAGCTCGTAAGACGGTGATAAGTAGCACTAGGTTCCCCAGGCGAAGGATACACACAGCAACCTGCCGATCTCCGGATGGTCGAACTGCCAACCAAATCGACCATGTGCTAATTGGCGCAAGGTACGCATCGAACATCTTGGACGTGCGAACTTTCCGAGGCGCAAACGTGGACTCTGACCACTTTCTTGTTGTGACAAAGTTCAGAGACTGTCCAACGAAAAGAAAACGAAGACCGCCCAAAGAAAGAAGTTCAACATCGCATGCCTTAGCACATCTGAGAAAGCCAGAGACTACAGTGAGCAATTGACCGGGAAACTCTCTGCCGTACACCCAGCCACAAGCGTCAACAACCAGTGGAACCAGTATCGCGACATTATTAAGGAGACAGCCGAGACCACCATAGGCTATCAACCACCCAGAAAAAAGAACCCGTGGTATGATGATGAATGCGCGGTATTGAAGCAGGAGACGGAAAATGCACGAATGCAAATGCTGCAACGGAAAACAAGAGCAGCAAGAGAGGAGTACCGTGAAAAGAGAGGGAAAGAGAAAAAAACCCTGCGTAGAAAGAAAAGAGCATCCGCAGCCTCTCAGCTCAAGTATCTCGAAGAGTCCAGCACCGCCACCAACACCCGTCGGTTCTACAAAACAGCCAAGCAACTGGCATCTGGTTATAGGAATGGCACGCAAGCTCTTCGAAACAGCGAAGGTAACCTAGTCACCGAAGCACAGGGAATTGTAGACGTGTTTAAGCAGCATTTCCAGCAGCTGCTTAATGGGCATTATGTAGAGGAGGCGACAGGGGAACAAAGAAGCATTAGACCAGTCAATGAAGATCCAGTCCCAGCACCCAGTACTGAAGAGGTTAAGAAAGCCATCCACAAGCTTAAGAACAACAAATCCGCCGGCTCGGATGGCCTACCAGCGGAACTCTTCAAGTATGGAGGAGATGTTCTGGTAGGGTGCATGCACCAGCTCATCAACCAAGTTTGGGAGGAGGAAAGTATGCCCGACGACTGGGTCAAATAGCTCTATATGCTCAATCTACAAAAAAGGCGATCCTATGTCCTGCAAGAACTACAGAGGCATATCCCTGCTTAATGTTGCCTACAAGATCCTATCCAACGTATGTACTATGTGAGCGTCTAAAACCTTTCTGCAACACTATGATCGGCACGTACCAGTGTGGCTTCAGGCCAGGTAGATCAACGATATACCAAATCTTCACATTGAGGCAAATCCTGGAAAAGACCAACGAATTTCAAGTCGAGACCCACCACCTATTCATCGACTTCAAAGCCGCATATGATAGCATAAGTCGCCAAGAGCTTCTATTGGCGATGTCGGAACTCGGGATCCCGAAAAAACTGATCCAGCTATGCTGCATGACGTTACAAAATACGCGGTGCAACGTGCAAATGGATAACAGCTCATCCGAGTTCTTCCAGACGTGTTCAGGGTTCAGACAAGGAGATGCGCTATCATGTGATTTCTTCAACCTAGTCCTGGAGCAGATAGTGCGCAAGAGTGGTGTTAACATGGAAGGCACTATCTTTAACAGGTCTTCTCAACTGCTTGGTTATGCGGACGACATCGACATCATCGGCCGTTCCAACAGAGCTGTACTTGAAGCATTCACAGCTATTGATGAACAGGCGAAACGCGTTGGTCTTGAAGTGAATGAGGACAAAACAAAGTATATGCTATCAACAAACAAAGCCTCATCTGTCCATCGCCTAGGATAAAACGTCACTGTTGGAAGCAGTAATTTCGTGTTAGTCAAGGAGTTGACCTACCTCGGAACAAACATCAATTCCACGAACGACACCTTAGTGGAAATCCGACGAAGAATTACCCTAGCGAACCGCTGCTACTTCGGTTTGGCCAAACAAATGGGTTCAAAGCTCCTTTCCCGAAAGACAAAGTGCACGCTATACAAAACGCTAATTTTACCAGTTCTACTCTACGGCGCCGAGTGCTGGACGATAAGTAAAAAAGGGGAGTTGATACTGGGCACTTTCGAGAGAAAAATTCTTCGGCGGATATTTGGTCCTATATGCGAAGAGGGCGATTGGAGGAGAAGATTCAATCGTGAACTGTACGAGCTGTACCAAGATGTGGATGTAGTCCAAAGAGCCAAAACGCGTCGACTACACTGGCTCAGCCACATCGAGTGAATGGACAACAACGCTCCAGCCAAGAAAATCTTCGAATCCCAGCCCCCAGGTTCGAAACGACCAGGAAGACCGAACCTCCGCTATAGGGACCAGGCGGTCACAGACGCAAGAGCGCTTGGTCTCAACGACTGGAGGGAGCGTGCGAGGGACCGCAACCGATGGAAGACCGCAATATCTCAGGCAGAGACCCTTCATGGATCGGGAGCCGGATAAGTAAGTAAGTAAGTAAGTATTCAACGAAAATATAGGTACAGAAGTATATATTTCAAAAACAACGGCAGCGTCTATAAAATGATGATGATACTTGTTAGGTTTTCAAAAAATTTAGATAAATAGAAAAATATTAAGTTCGGAATTTCGTTAATTTTCTGTTTAAAACAAATTTGTATAGTAAATAATTTTTAAAAAATTTATCCTCGAACTCAAAATTTTGAAAAATGAATTATTTTGTTTAAACTACCTTTTCTCAAAAATGAACGTCAATAAGTACCTACCTACATCTGAAAATATATGAAATTTTCAAAGTTTTTACTGCTCTGGAAATATAAGATTTTATGTCAATTGGTTGACATTTGGATCGAAATTCACTTTTTATGTGAAAGTATAATATAGTTCAGTATAGTCCGTCAAGATATCAACTGTCAAATTCCATTGACGGATGGCTACGATGTCGATGGATTAAAAAACCTATTAGAAATCTGAAATGTTTGAATAATCTGTACTACTCCAGTAAAAGGTGATTTTAGGACAATTGGGTGACATTTAGATCAAAATATACCTTTTTTTCAAAATATAGTTTATCTCCTATTTTTCAAGCCATTTTTTGAAACATAAAATAAATAAAATATAATAACATTAAATTCACTTAAACAACTATATTAACTGTTATTTTTAACGGGGTAAATATTTTTGAAAAAAAAAATTAAAATGTATAAAATAAAAAGGTACAAACCTACTCCTTATGGTGCTTAATATATGTGCCATGTTTAAAGATTTTTCATCCATTTTCACACTTTTTCCATACTTTTGAATGAAAAATTTCTATGTATCTTGTATGAGAAATTTCAAGTGCTTGCCCGCACGTGTTAACGTTAACCGACCTAAAAAAAATTACACACATTTTCGCTCTTAGGTGGTGGGGGAAATCCAATTTTTTTACAATAAGTGCCATCCTAATACTAACATACATCAACAAATGTGGATAAAATATTATGTTTTTGAAGCAAAAAGTACAATTTGATAGATTTTATTTTTAACTTTCGATACATTGCGGAAACACAATTTTTCATCCCTGTTCTGCTGCTAGTTTGCGTAAAATTTTAAAATAAGAAAAACTATTTTTATTTTATAAACATCAAAATACTCGTTCTCTTATCTGATCATATAAGTGGCCCCATTTAGCATAGCCACCCCGGGCCTCTAACAAGCTTTTTTTTAATATTTTCAAGTATGCACCTTTATCACGTAATTCATGATTTCTGAACAAATAAAATGTACGTTTATGTCGCATGCATTTGATCTTGTATTCGAGACGCTTGGAGTTTGGTTCTTGGTATTTATAAAGAAATTGATACATACAAATGCAAAAAATGCAAAAAAGCAGGAAATTCAATATTTATAAATTCGCTCAAACAACTCCTTTAATACATAGAGATTAGAATAAGGAAACATTTTGGACAACAAATCTTAACATATGTACATATGAAAATAAAATTTCCAACTAAATTTTCAACTTGTTTTTGATGTAACAACTTTTCAAAACAATATTGAAACTTTATTTAAAAATTCAAAAATGTGTTTTTTGAAAATTTTGATGTGCATAGTTCACTTTATTTGAAATTTGTTCTGTATACTTATTCAAATCCGTTCAGCTGATAATAAGAATATTCAAAATAAGAAAAAACCCTTCTAGGTATGCGTGGTATACTATTAATAACGGGTGATTTTTTAAGAGGCTTAGAACTTTTAAAAAAAAAACACAAAAAATTCGAAAAAATGAATGAAATATTTATTTGAATCGATAGTTTGAACCTTGCAATTTAATGTTTAAAGATAATTTCATGCAAATGTTGACCGCGGCTGCGTCTCAGGTAGCCCATCCGCTGAGTCCAATTTTGGCATACTCTTTCACACATATCGGCCGGTATCTCACGAATGAATGCATGGATGTTGGCTTCCAGTGCGTCAATCGAAGCGGGCTTGTCCCTATAGACATAAGCCTTGACATACCCCCACAAAAAATAATCTAATGGTGTCAAATCGCACGATCTAGGCGGCCAATTGACCGGCCCGAAACGTGAAATTAACTGTTCACCAAACTCGCCTCGCAATTGCGCCATTGTTTCGCGTGCTGTGTGGCATGTGGCACCGTCTCGTTGAAACCACATATCATGCAAGTCAAGAACTTCCATTTCGGGCAAAAAAAAGTTTGTTATCATCGCTCGGTAGCGTTCACCATTGACAGTAACGCTGCGATTCGCATCATCTTTGAAAAAATATGGCCCAATAATGCCGCCGGCCCATAAACCGCACCAAACAGTGGCTTTTTCGGGATGCATTGGTAGCTGTTGCAATGCTTCTGGCTGATCTTCACTCCAAATGCGGCAATTATGCTTATTTACGTACCCATTCAACCAAAAATGAGCCTCATCGCTGAACAGAAGCAGCGCGCGATGAACATTTCGAACCGAGCACGAATTTTGATAGTAAAATTCAATAATTTGCAAGCGTTGTTCATTTGTAAGACGATCCATGGTTAAATTGCAAACCAAACTGAAGCTGTTTGACAGTGACACAAGGTACTAAACACACGTCAGCTGTCAAAACCAGTGTTGCCAAAACCAAACCAGCTAAAAAATCACCCTTTAGTTGCTTAGTGTATATTTTTATAATATTTATTAGTAGATCGCACTAATTATAAAATACAGAAAATATAATTTATCAAAGTCGTTGTAGTCGTTTTTCGAGAAAAAAACGATTCTCCAAAATAGTTTTCTGACATTTCATCACTTGAAAAGCAAAGTGACATATTCGTTAATTTAAAAATTTATTTTCACCTGATATTAAAGTAATTTTAAAAATCGCTTTTTTTAAGTTTTAGCCTTATGTACGGCACTTTGCATCAAAACAGACACAAGTTAAAAAAAAGTGAAAATTTGTTTGAAAAACTGTCGTTCTTTTTTTTTTAATGCAAAATAAGTTAATTTTATTCAAGAAAATAATAAAGAAAAACATAACGGAGATGTACCAACCCGAGTTGTATAAATTTCACGGCAAAAAAATGCATTTTGCATTTTAAAAAATCTGGTATAAACTCGAAAATTTTCTGCATGTTAATACAAAATCGAAAATTTGTTGCATCAAAAAAAAAAATGTTAATGTGATTCAAAAATTTTTACATTAAAAAAAAAATGTTAATGCGGATCAAAAATTCTCTGCATTAAAAAAAAATGTCAATAGAATAATGTGAATGCGATATGAAAAATGTATTGCACTAAAAAAAGATGTTGGAACATTTCTTGCATACAAAAAATGGATGAAAGTTTTTTGTTAAAATCTTTAGACTACGTAAATAATATCTTAGGGCATCATAAGAAAAAAATCCCCCCCCTGTGCAGAGGGAGCTATTTCTGAAAATTTACATTAAATGCAAAAAGATATTAAATATTCAAAATCAACGAAAGAACACACAATGTTTAATACTCAATCTAATTTTGTTTATTTCAATTTAAATTATTCGTTAAAATCATTATTGTAAATTAATTAATTAGTAAATATTTGTGCCAAACATGTACATAATTTACCCTATGTTTTTTTTATAATGTTGTTATAATCCTCTACATAATTCTATAATTGCATATTCTTCTTTGACATGCTATTTGTTTTTCTCAATTGTTCAAATTATTGTTAGCATTACTTCGATTACATGAATAATCTTTCTTTGCGATTTAAACCACCGAGCAGACAAAATCTCCAGAAAAATAAAATAAGTATAAAATCCTAATAAGACTTTTTTTCAAATAGCATACATTGCATATATTAAAATTGGATTACCTACTTTTAGTCGTTGGTAATTATTCTTTGCTGCTTGATTGCTTAATAAAATTGTGATTTAATAATTAATTAAACATTTTCGTTCGCTTAAAAATACACAATAACGTTTAATGTTTTAATTTTTGTATTTGTTTTGTAAATCAAGATATTTGAGCGAATAATTTTGAAAAATTAAATTTCAAGTCAATTTTTTGAAAAAATTATGGGTTTTTTCAAAATTTTAATAAAATGAAAAGTGTCACTTTTCCAAGAACTTACTAACTATGATTTCATATACTTTTTCCAACGACTCGACTGACAGAAAACTGAAGAAGTGCCATTCTCCTGAGAAAAAGATCAGGGATGTAATCAAAACTACAAAACGGTTCTAGCAGCCAGTTTAAGATATATAATATATATGCTTGGACGGGAAGGGCAATTTAATAAAATATTTGC